>JAJOZX010001288.1:787500-930477 GCA_023014485.1 Bathynomus jamesi | reverse complement strand
TCGCTCCTTCTTATAAAGAGGCGGGGGGGGGGGAGGGGTCGTTTCTGCGGGCGCTTGCCCTTGGCCTCTCCTTCCTGCATAAAAGAAGACACAATGGCGAAAGAAGAACTTACTAATTTATTATTATAAATTCATCTTAAATTTTTTACTTTTCTTGAATTTTTTTAATAATAGAAAGAATATATTGCAATATGTTCCTTAAGGAATTCTTAAATTCCAATAATGTCTATTTTTATGATAGTATATATATATATATATATATATATAATATATAATATATATATATATATTATATATATATATAATATATATATATATATATATATATGGGACCATTCTTAGTTGTAACATATATATACACACAGTATATGGATGACTATCTCCAGCTTAATTTTGCTGCTAAACATATCTTTGAAGACTTGTTACAATTTGCAATATTAAGACCCTTTAATGGCTAGTCACGTTATGATTTTAACGTGAAGAAAAAGAAAGGCTCGATCGAGGGCATCATAAATAGTTTAATCTGGTAAATTACCAAAATCTTTCCACGCATTAACAGAGACTGTTTTCAAACGTTTTTTCATCAGAAAATATTTTCAGAGAGCTTCACAGCGTCAATTAGGATTAAACTGTAAGTTATGTTCATAAAAATGGAGTAAAGACTGAATATTTTAGGTCATGTCCCCAAATTAAAATTTGAAAATAATTCCATTATTATTATTATGTTAATATATAATATCAGACGTTATTATTATATTATTATTATTATTATTATTATTATTATTATGTTAATGTATAACATCAGACATATCGTAATTTGCACAAATTCAGACTTTGATTCACATCACGGTTGTTGTTTGTTACAGGGGGAGGGGAGAGGAGGGATGTATAATTATTAACTGTGAATAATTATTAATTAACGCCATTTAATAATTAACAACTCTCAGTAAATACGAATTAACATTAGTACAGTAGACATTCGGTACTCCGACGTCATCCAGCTATTTCGATTTCCCTTATTCCGACGATTACCAAATTGAGACCATTGATCCCATAATCCGACGCCTCATCAATTAATCCAACGACCGTTTATCCACAATCTCCAAACTGTAACGGAGCGCCCAAAATTCAGCCAGTCCAGCCAGCACTCTCTTTCTAATTTTAGCCTTATTTATGATATTTTGGGGGTATAATACCATAGTACTCATAAACTGTAATTGGATTGGTTTTTCTAATAATTAATTAACCCCTTAATCCGACGATTCGGGTATTTCGACAAAGTTTTGGTCCTTATCTGGTGGGAATACTGAATGTCTGCTTTAATTAGCGCATTATATAAAATAATAGAACAGAAAACATATTAATTTAAATTACGTGCAATATCTTTTTCTTAATGAAATTACAAAAATGTCTCTTTTGTCCAGTCCTAAGATGGCGCATCGTGCCCAGCCTTATTTAGAAGAAGAAGAAACGGGCAAGTGGTGCTCAAAAAATGTCTCTACGCGAGATAAAAATCTCTGGTTTTATGAGCTCATTATTTTAAAGCACCAAAAAAAAAAAAAAAAATATTTTGAAAATGGAAAATTTTTCTTGTTATATAATTTGTTGAAATTCAGAATTTAAGAGTTTCAAATAGAAGGCACTTGTCCATATTTGTAATGCGACTTTAGTTACGTGATGTGTTGCTGTTGTTGTTGTTGTGTTGTTGTTGTTGGTCACGAAATAGGATCAAGTGACGCAACACAGTCGATATTAGATGAATGTTTTTTTACATCATTTTCAACTGCATTTTTAATGTCATTTTCCGTATCACTTTCAATATCATTTTTAATGATATTTTCTTTTGATGTTTGCTCACTGTCTTTGGAAGAGTCATGTTTAAGAGAATTCATTTCAGAATTCACCGTTTGTTTGTGCTTATTTCGAATTTTGTGTCCCGCACATTCCAGGTTCTCCACGTGACACTTGAATTTGCAGCACGTGCGACACAAAAGGTGCACACACCGACTTCCCTGCGGATCAACGAATAGCATTATTGTGTCACATATCTAAATTGTCCTCCACATTATTCTGTTTCAATACGTAAAATTATATTTAAACTATATTTAAGTATATTTATATACTTATATAACATCTATTAAAATTTCAAATAATCTGAAACACTCGTATGTAATATGAAGATCCGAACTCATTTTCGGAGTCGTCAGTTATTATATAGTATGAATATTAAAACTCAATCATTAAAACTGAGTGAACAATTCAGAAAAACTTAATAAAATCGCTTCTGTTCATCTGTTCACGACAGAAACAAATTTGGAAAGTGTTAAGGAAGAATGAAAGTAATAAAAAATTGCTTCCTCACAATGAGTTCGAGAGAGACACTTCACAGTGAGTTCGAGGGTGATACTCGCATAAAAAAAAATGGAGTTTAGTGTCAAAGTTCCTAGTAAACAACAAAAAAGGTTTTAAATATTTTGTATCTAATAAAAAAAAATTGTGAAAAATACTTACACGAGGGTTTTTGCACACACACTTTTCGTACGACTCAACGGGTTGATCGAACTTTTTATTGGGGTTTCGTTCCAACTTCTTCCTCTTCTTCCTGGAGAGCTCCTTCTCCCCCTCCGGCAGCCCCCTCTTCGCTTGGCCTTCTTTCTCCCGTTGTCGTTTCTCAAGGGCCTTCTGCTGGGATTCAGCTAGTTTGCGAAGATGGTCTTCGGCTGGAATTCTCACATACGGTTGGCACAACCAGGGTGGAAGTGGAAGGTTGGCGGCCGGACTTCCTGTGGTTAAGATTTCGGGAAATTGAAGGCCGAAATGAGCGTAATAATATAGGCTAAACCGAGACATTTTCGCAAGAAACGGAACAAAGTTTGAAAGATAGTGACGCCAAACACGAAGACTTTAAATCGAAGCAAATATACACGACAAAATTATAAAAAAAAAAAAACACTGCAAACAATTACACTAAGAAAGAAACAAAAAAAAAACAAATAAAGTTGTAGAATTTGATTAGAAAAGAAAACAATTTGTAGTATTATATGGGCGAAGCATTTTCAAGAAACCAACAATATATATATATATATATATATATATATACAAGCTGGAACTAATTACAATTAAATTATTTTTATAAGGGCAATTATTATTAATGTAATTAATAATGATACTGCCAGAACAACAACAACAACAGCAACAATAATAATAATAATAATAACAATAATAATAATAATGACAATAATAATAAATAGATGAAAGAAAGTAATGTTTCCAACCTTCTTCTGGGTTCCATGTTTTCGTTTCTTCATAATAGTCCAATAAGCGCCTTTCTAAGTCTTTTGTCACCTCCATCATGGCGTCTATTGAAGACGCTTTTGACATGCGAAATCGAATGTCGAAGTTCTCTGGCATGTTAAAGCTGTGCGAAGAATTTTCGATATATACAGTATATATATTATAATGTACATACAGTTAATAGAAGTTGGCTACTGAATTTGTGTCATTATATATTGAATACACGTGTTGATGAGTATAATGCCATTTTTTTCTTAATCTTTTAATCTACAAATTATTTGTATCTAATTATGAACACTCTTCACCTCTAAAATATAATCCTGTAGCTTATATTTTCCATTTTAATTAAGCAATTCGATACATGTAATGCAAACAAGCTCGTTCAAATAAGCCACGACAGGTTATATGGGGCCGCACGAAAGTATAATTACATTTTATTCAAATAAAAAAGTAAAAAATATTACTTTCTAAAAGTTTAGAACTTCTACCGTTTTGGATTTTCATATAACGAGCGTCGAACTTTTGTCGTTTGATTTTCTTTTCTACATAATCTGTGCAAATTTGAGTTGCTTTCAGTTTCAGTGCCACGATAGCTCAGTTCTACGTGTTACCAATAAGTTATACTATAAGAAAACAACCTGCACAACCATTGAGCAATTTTCCAGTAAACATGTAATGAAGTAAACAGGGACAAATTCATTGAATTAAAAAAATTTCTATCAAGCATATAGTCTTACACGTGATGCATAAGCTTGAAGATGTGACCCCTGGAGTAGCTAAGTGGACAAGGATATTTTTTCACAAACTCCAAGTACTCCAGCGCCAGTTTCCAAACAGGAGGCGATTCTCCTGCAAAAATCGCAGGATTATGTAGATTTCCTTCAGCGGTCATCACCCCTTGCACGCCGGTAACTTTAAGACACTTTTCAACATCAGATAAGTATTGGATGTTGCCATTTGCAAAAACAGGAACATTTACTGCTTCCCTGCGCGATTATGCAAATCAGGAGTGGATTAGTATGAGCACTTTAATTAAACGAAAGAGAAAGTTTGGAAGTATATTAATTATTTCAATGGCATTGCATTCGAACCATTTACCCATTTCGTTGACAAGACCAAACAATCGACACGCTAAAAAATTTAGTTAACTTAACCTAACCCATCTTAATCTAACCCACAATAACGTATGGATTCTTGGGTCTTGTCGATGAAATGACTTCAGTTCGTTGCATTCCATCATTCCTAACTCGAACAATTTTTATTTTTATTTATTACAAAGAGAAAAAGCGCGTTCGAAAACAAATAATTTTGTATTCAAGTACTTGATATTAATTCTTTTTTTTCTGAATTTTTTTCTTCCAAAATATCTATATTTTGTAGGAAAAACTGTTTAGAACAAGAATGTTTTTGGACAATATTTAATTATAAAAACCATCTGACTCGAACCACGCGACTTATGCTTAAAAATGATTTTTAAGAAAGCATTAAAATAATTATTTATTTTATTAACAGTCATTAATTAACATCCTAAATCCTTCCTCATCCTCTTTCCTAAATGGGGATTGAGAATGAGCATAACTTAATTTAAAAATAATTAAAAACTTCATACCGAACGGCTTTTATATGATCCCAATTCGCTACACCGGTGAGAGCTCCTTTCTGCTCCCTCGTGCGTCCGTGCACTGTCAGGAGCATGACGCCAGAGGATTCGAGCATCTGCGCGTACTGAATCGTTTGTTTTATCTCGGGAAATATTCGAATTTTTGCCGAGATTGGTATATTCATTTCCCTGGTTGCTTCTTTGACTGTAAATGTACGTAAACTAATTCATTTGATATACACATCAAAGTATAGCCGCACAGCTTTCACGTGAATGTCTAATATGGAGAACACAAAGTTCTGGTAAAGAAAAAAACACACACAGTTCTGGTAAAATCAATAATAAACCTTCAAATTTAGTGCAATTTAGCCTCGAACGGGGAAACAAAATTTAAAACTGAACTATAAATCGTAAAGTAACATGAAAGATCTCTTAAAGCTTTCGTTTATTTTGGAAAACATCGGAAATGAATCGCTATTTAATGACAAAGACGAAACAAGAAGGATGAAACTTACTCATTTCGCTTATAAGTTTCCATTCTTCCATGAGAAAAGCGCCGTAATGTCCCTTCTTAGCGATGGCTTGTGGGCATCCCAGATTGAGGTCGATGCCATCGCAGTACGGGGCAGCCAAACTGCACGCCTTTGCGAAAATTTTGGGCTCGTTGGCACAGAACTGAAAGTTACGGAGGTTCTATGGATAAGTTCAGTTTTATAAATTCTACATTTAACTTTCAGCAAAGATTAGGCCGTTAGTATAAAACTACGTCGTGGCTACGTCGCAACACCGCTTCCAGTTAGATCAGCAAAGTTAGTTGAGCAACCGTCCTCTACGCTCAGATAATGTAGCGATCCGCGGTTTGGAACCCACGAAAAGCTTTAGGTCCCATCCGTCACATGACCTGTGACGTAAAGAAATTTATAATTGTACGTTACAACCACGAGTTTTATTTTTTATCAGTAGTGAAAGTTATTAAGCATTTCCTGAAGACCATTTAAAGAGACATTATATATTTTCCTTTAAATTTTTTTTTATACTTTTATATGTATTAATTTCTCAATTCAAAGGAAACTAAATATATATATATATATATATATACACCTTGGTTTAGTTACCTTGGTTTTGTTTCCGTCCGAATTGTTATATTCTGATAAAGGTCAAACTTGTTGCTCCGCCTTAGACCTACAGTTTAATGTAGAATCCGAACCACCACCCACACGGGTGGTCAGAAATTACAAAGTCCTCGCCCAGACTCGATCTCACGACCTCCCGATCAGCAACCCAGCGTCTTAACTACTAGGCTACCCAGGGTACCCATTTATCTACCAACCGATTTCATTGTATGGAAGGATGAACACTGAACAGCTGGGTTTGCTGGGCGCCGCCTGCCATCACAAGAAATGGAACTGGATATATATATATATATATATATAGGGGTGGCGCAGAAGTCGAGCATCATAGAAAAGAAATTTTGAGTGTTGACTATAATATGTTTTTCTTTTCTTTCAGGTAGGGGATGCCTACGAAATTAACACTAGACGAGAGGGTGAGCTTGGTTTTAATGTATGGAATACCAGGTACAACAAATCGATAAATCGGTACAGAATTTAAATTCTGTACCAATTCGTATATAATCAATCATTCATTTTTGTTGATGTTTCACTGTAAAACAAGAGATCAATAACTCTTCTATGTATGATTTAATAACCATAACAAATTAAGAACATAATTTTTATTAGTTAATTTAAATCAGGAACATTTTCCTGAAGGCAAAAAAAAAAAACCACGAGGAAAAAACCTTCGTAAAATATATAATACAAAGTCGTTATTTCGTCCCATTAATTTGGTTCTGTATAAGTGCGAGAGACTTCCGAGCCATTCCACATGATCTCTTCGTGCACCAATTTTCTCCTAACGGTTCGTTGCTGTCTTAACAATTATTGTTTTAATTTGCATCAACACAAGACATTACCCAAGGCTCATTTACATCTTTAGAAAACATTAAAGAGAGAGAGAGAGAGAGAGAGAGAGAGAAAGGTAAATAGGCACCTTTTCGTGTTTTCAAAAATGTTTTGATTCGATTGTAAAAGTCAATAAATGATAAATTAATTGAATTAATATATTTAAAATCGTGTTCCTTTCCTCTTTGCATTTATTGACTTTTACAATCAAATTAAAAAATTTTTGGAAAAAAAAAACGTGTCTATTTACTTTTGTCAACCCTATATATATATATATATATATATATATATATATATATATATATGTATATATATAATGTAAACCCACAAGGAAAAGGAAAAAATTATTCGAGAGCCTTTGGTATATTCAACAGTACACTTCGTCAGGGAATGAAGGGAAAAGGTATGACAAAAATATATGTCTAAGCACATTAAAAAAAGTGTGTATATATATATATATATATATATACTGTATATATACACACACAGGGTGTCCCATAAGTCTGGAATCATAGGGTAAAATAAATAATTCATGGTTTTCCGTTTATGCAAGTGCATGATGTCTTTGAGTAAGGAAGAACGCATCCAGGTAATTCTGCTCCTAGGAAATCGGAGTCAGAGGGAGGTCGCTGAGGCATTTAACAGATTACATCCGGACCGCGCGCCGATAACACACAGCTGTGTCGGCAAACTTGTAGCAAAGTTCAGGGAAACGGGGTCCATAGGAGATAACCACGCAGTGGACCTCCGAGGACATCCACCGACGATGACACAGCCGCTACCATCCTCGCTCATTTCACAAATAGTCCCCAAAAATCTCTTCAGCGTTTTTATTGCCGTTTTTATCATTTTGCCCTATGGTTCCAGACTTACGGGACACCCTGTATGTACTACACCAAACAAGAAAGTTTAGATAAGATTAAATGCCTTTTATATTGATAAAAACAAAAAGAAATCAGATTTTTTATATTTTTTTATAATAACTTTGGTTCCGAATTAAATCCACAGTGGCAACTATTAACTTTTGAAGGAAACTCATCAACGAATGGATTTAAATGTCTTAAAATGATTGAAATACAAAAGTTTCCGATCTGAACATTCAATTTAGCAAAACTATGAAATAACGTAATAAATCCATTTCAGTGGAAAACAAATTGCCTTCATACATAAAAAAGTTTATCGTTCTATGAAAGCGATATATATATATATATATATATATATATATATATATATATATATACAGGGACGTAGACGGGGTGGGGTCCTACGGGGGCTTCAGCCGCCCCCGAAATAAAATCATAGGTTTGATATTTCTATGCATTACTTACGAGTAAGTACGCCATGCCAAGTACCTTCAGCACATGTTTAATAATTATTGTAATACATTTAGGAATGTGTTTTTACTTATTTACACACTTTAATATATATATATAGAGAGAGAGAGACAGTAAACCCTCGTCCAACGCGTGTTGTCCACCGCGAATTTGCTTATACGCAGAAAAATAAATGCGAACAATTATTTGCCGAAAGCGGAAAATTTGATTATACACGGTCCGCCAAACACGCTAGTCTAATACAGTAGTATTGTACGCGTGCGAATGCGCACTCTAGTGTTTTCTCCTCACTCTCCAACACTCCCGCATCTCCCTCCCTCTCGCGTCACCCCTTGCATTACTCTTTGTCTCAGACCCGCTACCGCGTTAAGTTCAGTGAAGTTGTGTTGGATTGGTTTTGTTGTATTTTGCCGTTGTTTTGCTATTACCTTTAGACAGCAGTATGGCACCAAAACGTAAAGCATTTGCAAGTGATAGTGAAGAGAAGAAAAGTCGTAAGGTTATGACATTAGCCGAAAAAATAAAGATTCTAGATAAGTTGCGTGGTGGTATGAGCATAACATTACTTGGCCGCGAGTATCACGTGAATGAGTCTACCATACGCACCATCCGAAAGAGTGAAGAAGAGATATGTGCTATTGTCACGCTGGTGGGGCGTGGTTCAGACTGTAGGTCTGTAGGTCTAAGCTGTAGGTCTAAGGTGGAGTGACAAGCTTGTCCTTCGTCAGAATGAACAATTCGGGAGGAAGCTAGATCAAGGTTAACGAATTTTATATATATATGTATATATATATATATATATGTATATATATATATATATATATATATATATATGGAGAGAGAGAGAGAGAGAGAGACCTATCACAATAATTTGGCCATCCCCCAAGAGTATTCGAGAACGCAACAAAGAATGCTAAACGGGACATCTAACCTACTGGAATACACGTGTACATATTTTATTCATCAATGCATTCATAGTTTAAGTTCTTTTCACATAGAGCATCATTCCGCCCATACGCACATTTCAGGGTACGAGCAGCTCGCAGCAGCATTGCTAAGCAAATAGGGGGTCAAAGTACTGACGAGGTTTTCGTACCTTGTTCATCACCACTGAAAGCAACAATGCTCTGTATTAGTCTAGTCAAAAGAACAGCCATATCCGTATTCAATTTACTGCAATTTTCCTTAGTTTGTAATGCAGATACCAACAGTTATTATTTATCAGTCCCGTTGCATGATTCTTCAGAATCAAGATCCACCCCAGGTTCGTGTTTCCTCTAACCCGCAGCACAAATTTAACTGTATCAATCACAGTTACACTCGTACTACCTAAGGCTTGTTCTACACAAACTGGACTAAGGGTAACATCGGTCCCAGTTTAGTGTATTAACAGCGTTGGCGTTCGCCGTTCATCCGATGTCATGCACTTAATTATTTAGAATGTAGCAGAAATAATCGACGGATTGCGAATGATTTGGGGATTTCACGGGCACTTGTTACCAATATTTGCCAGCATAGAAGGCGAAAAGGGCAGCGACTGCGACGAGGAAGCAGCATGAAGCACCTTCAGAAGTGACTACGTGAGAGGTGCGTGCCTTTGTTCGTCATGTCTGAGGCAAGTGTCACCATTCTATTGTTGAGATGGCTAATGCAACTGAACTTACTGTTCGTATACAGTCTGCCATCGAAGACCTCTTTCTAGAATAAATATACGCCATCGTAGAGGTGATCAACAAAGACGATGAGCAAAGCCCTTAAATCTTGGAGCCGTGTAATTTTCTCCAGTTGATCCTGATTCCAATAATTCACACCTGGAGAACGGATGTGGGTGCGGAGAAGTGGATCTGACGTTTTCCATCCCAAATGCCTTTAGGCACGTGTCAAATACAGTGGTTCTACAATAATAGTGTGGGTTACAATTGGTTCCATGAGAGGGTAGACTTAGTGTTCATACATGAGGAAATACTTAAATTCCGCTAAATACTGTACGTGGAAATCCTGAAGAACAATCTGTTCTCACTCTCGCAACAAGACATTCTTTCATTTGATCAGCATTCTTTCTAGGGAGTAGAACCACATATGACACACCTCTGCTTTCACTGCAGAATCGAAAACTTTAACCATTTACCTGGATACTCCAAAGCCCCGATATAAATCCAATTAGGTACTTATGCAAACACCTTGATAAGAATCTCTGGACCTGCCATACCCAACCCTTCTAATGTGAAACACTTAAAATAAATTTTCAAGAATATAATGCGGGACCAAGACCAAACTGCCATACAGAATCCCGTCATCTTTACACCGAACAAGGTAAATAGCTCTTGCTAATGGCGGTGGGACTCTTTGAAAGGCAAAAGTTTTGACCGACGGATCAAATTCTCGAATTGTCGAGAAATTGCATGTTCTCGAGTGAAAAAAAGAACTTACAAAGACAACGAAACATATTTTGCACGGCGGTAACATTTTTCATTTGAACTATCACATTTTTCACGACGAAACAAAACCTAGAATAGATCTAACCAAACCAATAATAACTATCTAACCAAGCGTACGCCTAACCCGGACATAAATATTGTTGGGTTTGCAAAAATGGGGGACTTATTATTAATATAATATGTAGTACAACGCTGATATAAATGAATAACATAAGGAAAAATAGGCCATCATTAGTTGATGAATGTTAATGTAGCCTCGCACAGGTCGATAATATGGTGTAATAGCGCAAAACTTTATAATATGTAAGATCAGAACTAAACTTCCCATGCCTTATTGTCTTGTTGGAATACGTAAAGCTTTTCCACCAATAGGGTTTTTGGAAAACAATGTCAGATCACGCCTATATTTCCTCCAGTTGCGCACTTGAACATCCTGACGCTAAAAAAATAATCATGAAAATTAATTAATACCAATTGTTTGTAGTAATTTTATCTTTTCAATGTCCATAATATAATGTTACATTCCTTTAACTACAGAAACAATATAAAATAGTTAGGATTTTTTTTAGCACTCTTTATGATGTATTTAAAATATCTTTCTAAGTTCTAGGAACGTATGACAAAGGAACATAAGAAAATCTGTCTGAACGTAAATTGAAAACTGAAAAGTTATTATTCTGGATGGAGATAAACAGCGCACACCACAGACTGAGTTGAGAACCGAGACAAGATCTTGTCGGTGATCCCTTTTTGTTTTGATACTAGATTAAACTTATTTAACCAAGGCCGTGGGTAAACAGGGCCTACTTTCATTTTGAAGTTCGGCCAGTAAATTCAAACTAATTTTCCCCGAGAGCATACGAAAAGACTCTCTTCCTGCCCTAGGCATTTTTCCTTGCCCCCGCCCTAGGCTTATTCCCCTTTCTATTAATTATATAACGTAAGTTTAATTTAACCTGTGAACGTAAGATTAAAAGTTGAAACATTTTAGTTTTCAAAACATCAGTTGAAGTTATATTTATATCTTTTGAAATTCGTGAAAGAGACGCTCTTCGATAAATATTTGTTAGCCTATACGACGATGAATAAGTGGTAAACTTGATACGGCAAAACATCCTAACTTAGCTGAGGAGTGAGTGAATTATTATACTAAAAAAAACATAAGATATATTGACACTACCATTCATTGTAACATCCTGTGTATGTAAAATTGTCCACGCTGCCAAACCATTTTCGTGTCGTAACTATCTTTGTGTAGCTAACTAGTTTGTGAATTTGGTGTGGGTGGCAATATTATCTGTGCAATATTCTGATTGTGAAAAACATTTGGGGATATAATACCCATCTTCACAATGTTCACGTTTGTTCCTGATGATTAGCGTTCATCCCAAATCATTCCAAGTTACGTTGCCATCCTCCCACGAACGGATTACTCACCACTAACCGCCGGGTCACCGGGGGGCATCACCCCGGGAGAAATCCCCTGTATTTAACAGTATTACATACATATATGTAACTCTAAGGTGGGGCGAAAACTTGCCCTTCGTCAGAATGAACAATTCGAGCGGAAGCCAAACTAAATTGTATATATTAGGGTTATTAATAAAATTGAATATTCAAGTCTTAATCCTTCAGTATTGGTGGCCATTGCAGGAAAAGCATTCAATGCAAAATTTAACCAAACTCAATTCAGTAATACTTAGGGGTAGTTCAATGGTCCTGACTCCTGAAGATTTTCTCTGTGTGAGCATTGCGTACTGTATCATCTATATCGCACAATGTTATAGCAAGATTTACTCAAAATTTCATCACATTTTTCAGACACGTACGCGGAACGTATTAGTTTTTTTGGACTTTATAATATCACACTTTTTTTGGTTCGATTTCATGCAGTTTTATTTCTTAAAAAAGAGAATAGCTAAATTAACTCAAAGTGCAAGTGACGTCCAGCTGCCGAAATGATACAAGAGAGTCGTTTGCCCTCAGGCCGACAGGTGTGAACAAACTTCATCACTGCATGGTAAGGGAAACTATTCGGGCAAGTGTTACAACTACTGTAAAGGAAGTAATGGTGTTTTGGAATAAAACCATAAAATATAGGGTGTACACAAAGTCCTTTCCCGATTATAACCTTTAATTACATGAAATCCAAAGAAGACATAATACTGTTTTGTTTTGCATGTTATTGCATGACACATCAAGTTTTTCCTTGCCAATGTTTGGTGTGGATTAATCCATGATAGGGTGATAGGCCCATTCTTCTTTGCTGAAAAGAATGTTAGGGCAGAAGTGTACTTGCATATACAGAGTTCTTTATAGCCCTCCAGTTGGAAGACCTTCAACCATCCAATATTTTACAGTAAGATTGAGGTTTGTTAGTGCGTGAATTCTTGAACATCATTTTAAACGGAAGATGGATTGGGTGCAACGGGCCGGTGCCATGTCCTCCAGATTCCCGATATCACCCCCTGCACTTCTTCCTGTAGGGATATGTGAAGGATTATGTGTACCATACTCCCGTTGCTGACACTGACACTCTTCGTGCAAGGATTTGCGATGCCATCAACAGTGTCACGAGAGATATGTTAGCGAACGTATGGCGTGAACTCGAATTTCGCTTGGATGTGCTACGTGTAACTAACGGTGCACATGTTGAGATTTAATGAAAAACATAATAAACTTGATGTGTTATGCAACAACATGCAAAACAAAGCATTACTGCGTCTTCTTTCGATTTCATGTAATTAATTAAAGTTTAATAATCAGGAAAGGACTTTGTGTACACCACCATCCAACAGTACAACCCGATCAGCAGTCTCGAAAAACTAGTGGAGAATTACAAGAAAATAAAAAAAATAAAAATAGGTAAAGTGCAACTCGTAAAAGAATAAAAAAAGAAGAATAAAAAAAGAAGAGTTTGCTTCAAATCTGGACTATTTGTTTAATATAGCACATAAAAAATACTCTTCAAACGACTACAGTTAATAAAGACTAGGAATTCCTAGCAAGTCAGTGAAATGGGCGGAAGAGATACGTGTCATGTTACAATAAAAAAATATACTCAAAGAGAATAAAACATAATTCAGACAAAACGAAAAAAAAGGACACCAATCAGGAAAAGCAAATCAAGAATGCTAAATAAATCTGAAAAAAGAAATTTATATTTTCTTTCAGTTATTCTTCAAAAGGAAAGTAACGTTACATAAACTTACACACTTTTGAACAAAATAAAATCTGACGCAGAATTACTGAAACTGTTCCCAGAGCTCATTAAGTAAGAATGAAGAATTTGTTGATCGAAGGGGTTTAATTAGAGGGTTGCACCTCTTTACCTTCTCTTAAAATTTTAGCCTCTTAAAATTTCATTGAAGATAACTTTCACTGTCATTTGAATGGGTACCAACATTTTTTTTATTTTGAGTAGCATCCCCTTTCATAATAATTTCCCCGTTCTTGCTGAACCACACTGTTTACTAAATCCATTTTCTTACACCATTTCTGCATAATAAATTCTCGTACAAATATCCTTTTGTAAAGAGAAAATTTTTCTATATTCTAAACTTACATATGTATGCATTTTCACGTTCATCAAACAAAGAAATTCAAGGTTTTTAATTCCGAGCCTCATTATTTTCAAAATAAATCAGAGAAGATCGTGTATCTTAAAAATATTCCCTCATTAAATAAGAAAAACTCTCAAGACAAGTGATACGAAATTGGAGATAGAACATGGTTATGAGAAGTCTGAAGAAAGAGAGAGAGAGAGAGAGAGAGAGAGAGAGAGAGAGAGAGAGAGAGAAATGAAAAATGGTGTGTATATGCAGGGGGACCTCAGAAGGGGAGAAGGGGGGCCTGCACCCTCAATATTTTTGTCGCCCTCTCCTCTGGTCGTCCTTCTCAAGTCACAAGTTCACATAAATAAAATAAAAAATAAATTGATTGGTTTTTCTAACTGTCCACTTCCTAATTTTTATAAACATATCACTAATATGCGCAGCATATAGCCCCATAAAAAGATATATTAGCTTGCCTCACCCCTCTTACTGGGCGCCACTATATAATATACACAGTGGTGTAGTGCTGTGGGAACGCGTGGGAACGGCGTTCCCTTACTTTTTTTGGTAGACGGAACGGCGTTCCCTCACTATTCAAATAAATCCGAACTTAAAAATCTCTAACGTCATGAAATTTTAATTCCCACCCCTAGAAGAAATATGAGAAAGAATCATTAACTGCTTCATTTCTTTTAGCTTCGACTGAGGCAATGCTAGCCTATAAAGATCTGGTGAAACAGTCACCACGGCGTACCAGTTGTTAACTTTTTTTTAGTTAATCATTCCAGTTGTTAGCTATTTTTATTGATCGTACTGGATGTCGTATATCTAATGACACTGGAAATACTGCATCTTCAACCTTGGAATGTATCCTAATATCCAGTGCATATGACCTCAAAATATCCCTGAAATTGGTCAGATTTCAAAAGATTTCCCGGGGGGCTTACAGTGCCTCAGGACCCCCAGCTGTATGGGCTCGCCGCGCTCGCCATTGTCACCCCCGCATCTGAGTAACACTTTCAAAATGCGTTCCCTCACTTCTTTATTTAGCACTACACCACTGTGTATATATATATATATATATATATATATATATATATAAAAGGACGCGCGCATGTGTGTGTGTGTGTGTTCCAGCCATACGTCCAAAATGGAAGCAGTTACAAACATGAAACTTCACACACATATTGATTAGGTCCCGAGGTTGTGCACCTGGGTGTTGAATGCCCAGTTAGGTTAATTGAATGCACAGTTAGGTCAACTGTACGCCCTTGACGATTGGTTACTGTAAGTGAAGTCATGATATTTTCGTTAGCTTTATCAAAAATATCACGACTTAACCTAACCAATCGTCAAGGGCGTACAATGAACCTAACCAGGCATTCAATTAACCTACCCGGGCATTCAATTAACCTAATCGGGCATTCAGTTGACCTAACCGGGCATTCAATTAACCTAACTGGGCATTCAGTTGACCTAACCGGGCATATATATATATATATATATATATATACTTACTTACTTTTGGTGAGTTTGAACGACGGTTCAGGATCGACCTGCGGTCGACCCCTCTGCAGCATCCCGCCTCATTTGCGGGATTTGGTGAAGGAGGGAATTGCTGTCTGATCTCCTCCTGCCCTCGTAGCCATCCACGCATGGCTGGTCAGGGACTTTGCACAAGAATCTGTCCAGCTGGTTCTTGAAGTTATTCAGGTCGGTGTGCTGGAGATTCCTCACTTCTTTTGGAAGGACATTGAAAAGCTTTGGGCCCCGTATTGTGAGGGTATTTTCCATCCTCGTTTTCATGGCCCCTTGTCTCACCGCAGCTGAGATCGTACAAAATCTGCCTCTTCTCTCATTCCAGTTTGTTTCTATTTAATTTCTAAGATTAGGGACAGAGCCCTCAAGTATTTTCCATATGTATATTATTGTGTACCGCTCGCGCCTTCTTTCGAGAGACTAGAGTTCCAGGGATTGTAGTCGAGACCAGTAGTCTTCACCTTCCGTTTCCTCTCTCTTAGACGTAAAAGTCCTTTGTATAGCTTCAATGTTAGCAATGTCCCTTTTTCTGTGTGGGCTTGTGAGTACTAAGCAATACTCAATTATTGGTAGGACTAGACTCTTCCATAATTTGAGCATGATGTTTGCTTTTCTGCTGCGGAAGCTCCTCCAGATGATTCCCATTATTTTTCTAGCCGTTGTGATTTTGATTTTATAGTGCTCTCTGAATTTTGCATCCGACGACATTATTACTCCAAGATCCCTGACTTGTGGATTTGGTGTTATCTGTTTGGCTTGCAGAGTTTTGTACCCTTTTTCTGTAGCTCTTTGTTATTACAATATCTTAGAAGTTGGAATTTTTCTTCGTTGAACTTCATATTGTTGTCTTCTGTTCACTGGAATAATGTTTCAATGTCATTTTGTAATTTTCTTATGTCATCTTCGTTCAATATTTTCTTACATATCTTTGTGTCATCTACGAAGCATGATACAATACCGTCCTTAATATCTGCATCAATATCTGCAATCATTATTATGAACATCAAGGGAGCTAATCTGTCCCTTGTGGGACAGAGCTCACGAATTCCGAGACTTTCGATTTAATTCCGTTTACCACCACTCTTTGCGTTCTTTGCGTCAAGAAATTAAATATCCACCTTCCTAGTTTTCCAGTAATTCCTGTATTCTTAAGTTTGTGTGCTATGATTCCATAGTCACATTTATCGAAGGCTTTAGCAAAGTCCGTACATATTACATCAATGTTTTGTCCTCGACACAATGTTTCTAATATTTTCTCCTGATGGTCTAGTAGCTGTGATAGGCATGATCTTCCCGCCCTGAAGCCATGTTGATTTGGGTTGTATAAGTCTTTTTCTTGTACGTAGTAGGTAGTTTTGCCATATATATATATATATATATATATATATATATATATATATATATATATATATATATATATATCAGAGCTGGGCACCGCAAACTCAAAATCACTTCCGCAATCGCAAATCCGCAAACTCAAACCTTACCTTCCGCAACCGCAAATCCGGAAACTGCTTGCCATTTTTGGTGCCGCAAACGCAAATCCGCAAACCATATTTCCAATTTTTACAGTGCTGGGCACTTCCGCAAACACTTCCGCAAACCGCAAATTCCGCAATCGCAATTTTAACTATAAAAAGTATCCAAAACATTAAAGAGGTATAAAAAGTTTTTATATCTTTTTAATGTTTAATGTTTTAGCTTTGTTTTTATTAAAAACAAGGCTAAATAATTTATTACAATAAATCACTATTGTAGAAGAAATAAAAATACTACATATATTGATATATTATATTGAACAAAAACACCTCCTGCAAGTAAATAGTAAATAAATTAAATAATAAATTTAATCATTTGAATTTCATAAATTTTGAGACTTAGACACGTTAGAGAAGACTGTACTGTAACTGTAGTAACTGTACACACATTACATTACACAAGTTAAATTAAGTTAACACTGTGACTGTACACAACTTGAACTCACTGTACAACTCAACCCCTCTAGCCTCTACAAGTGTACGCCTCTGGCTTTGTCAACAAGTTCAGTCGTCCTCCTCCAGTAACTGAGCCAAATCCAGTTTTAATAAGTCCATGTTCCCCTTCATGAACACGAGACGTTGGAAGTTGTCAGAGGTCAGGCTGGCCCTTTTGGGCTTCATTATATCTGACCCATGGGAGAACAGTCTCTCCACGGCCGCAGAGCTGGGGATGGCCGTGTTATACTTGAGGAAAACATGAACCCAGGCGTTGCGGTGAAGTTTGGGGAACATGCTCTGCTCCAGCTCCTTGTTCTTCTCCTTGTCAGAGGACCAACTGTCCAACTCTTTCGCCAACTTGTTGGAGAGGCGATTGGAGTTGCTGTTGCTGGTCTCCCTCTCCATTGGCGTTGGGCCATAGGTCCTCAACTCCTGGAAATAAATTAAATAATTTAATAAATAATACAAAAAAAATAGTAATTTACTATTAAGTATGACAGTCTAAGTTACTAACAGACTCAGTAACAACAACTAACAAGTCAGAAATTGTTCAAATTGTTCAAATTGAATGACTGAGTGTGAGTGAGCTCAGACTATGAGTAGTACTAACAGTAACTGGCAACTACTACAACTAGGCTACGCAGAGTGCGGTCACACATTAATTTATAACTAAATAATTAAATTTTAATCTACATAATGAATTAATGATTATGTAAATAACGAAAATGATCAGTAAATCACCTTGAAGAATTCGTCCTCGTCATCGTCGTCCTCGGCACTGCTGGGTCCGGAAGTCTCGATGGCAGCGTGCTCCCGGATTTCATCCAACAGCCTCGTTCTCGTCGCGTCGACATTGCCAGGGTTGATGTGCCGGACCACATGCAGTTTGAAGAAGGGGTGAATTGCAGTCGCCATGAGAAGGTCCACGTGGGAAATTTGCGGAAAGATTTGCGTTTGCGGTCTTAGTTCCGCAACGCAAATTCACTAATTTGCGATGACTTTGCCGCAAACGCAAATCCGCAAACGAAAAACATACTTCCGCAATTGCGGAATTTGCGGTTTGCGGAAGTGTTTGCGGAAGTGCCCAGCTCTGATATATATATATATATATATATATATCGTTCAACATCCACCCGGGCAACGCCGGGTCGTTCCGCATATATATATATATATATATATATATATATGTGTGTGTGTGTGTGTGTGTGTGTGTGTGTGACTCGAAGTTCATACGACAATATCGAGTATAAAGTAAACTTAAATGAAAGTGATGGTAAATGAGAAATAAACAATAATGAAATAAAGCTGATGAAGAAAGAATGATAGATGAACTTTAAAGAAGTGATGTAGGTAATGATAAAACCTTATAAATTGCACAGAATTCCAACTCTCGTTCGGGTTCCCTTTATAAGTCTACTTTCTGTTCATTCTACTCCAACGAAATTGTCCATTCAAGTATGCCTAACTCTTTATTAAACCTATTTCACCTCATTATTAAGCCTGTTTAATACTTCTTAAACTCTTTAAAAAGCTTTTCTTCTCTCTTATTAATTTTCGCAAATAATAGCCACTTAAATTTTATCTGATCAGTTTATAAATTTTAATATTGTTTAGTTCAAAAGCTTTTTAAGCTGAAAGGTGTTGATTAAATTCAATTGGAAGAAATCTGCCTATAAACAGATTTATGCATAATTCGTTTAAATTTAATTCCCTATTTTCTTTCGCTTTGTTTTTGTCAGATTTCTTAATTATTCAGAACAGTCTGATGACATAAACAGAATGAATACACACTTCTTATATAATGAAGTACAAACAATTAAGCAAAGAATATGCAAACGTTTATATAATTATATTAAAGAGTTTCAGATTAGTTTAGTGAAAATAACAGCTTAAAGGGAAGACCATTTTGAAAACAATTTCTCCCAAGATCTCAGCGAGTAAAACTCGTTAAACTATAGCAAACATATTAAAGTCGAACTCAACCATGTCTAAGACTTTCAGCTGCAGAAAGAAGTGCCCAATAAAAATAAAATAAGTGACCAATTGAAAGGAGAGTTACTTCGGCACACAATAGTGAAAAGTGAAAGGTTCTCTAATCACCAAAATAACATTTCCAACCAATTCTTGAATTCCTGATGAATTTTTCAATTTTTCCTACTTCTTCTTCCATACATTTCATTTCCTGAGTAATCTTTTTCCCGCAATTATAAATACATTAACTTATTTCATCCGATTTACTGTTCATACCTTATCAAATAATGATACACGCAAGCAGTTATTAAGATTTACCTGAACAATGAGTGGCCGATCTTCTGGACAAGATTCTAAATTATTTTCTGTATCTTGCATCTTTCACGAAAACGCTGGAGTGAAGCATCGGAGTATAACACAACTCGGCTCCTGTTTTAATGTAATAATATTTTTAAGAGGATTACTTACAAAGAACAATTAAGTCCTTTGTTATATGATACATATAAAACGAACTGAGTTTTAATGCTATTGTTATGTAATAGTATGTATATGTTCTAAACTAGAAACCACCTTTTTAATATGTGTATATATATATGAGTATATATATATATATATATATATATATATATATATATATATATATATATATACACAATGTACATGTGTATATGCATATATGAAATCAGTTACAATGGGAGAATTAAAACAATTTTAGTGTTTGGTAATTCATTCTCCTTTGTTTAAAGTAAATTTGGTTTACTTTTTATTCAAGGAGTTCTGAAGGTAGAGATGCGAGTTCCTATCCTCCTGAAAGAGATTTTCACTCACCGTATTTTCTTGACAGCATTCTCCAAGCAAGTTCAGAAGCATCCACCATAGGAGCAATAATGTGCCGAGCCCCTTTTAGAGTTTCTCGCCAATACTCAAAGCCGGACTGTTCAGACGCCATAACTCTGTTGACAATGAAATACATGAATTCAGTATAAAGCAGTAAAATTCAGTATAAATTACTCATTCAAGTGTTCTTGTGACTAAAAATGAATTAAAAACACTTCAGTAATAAAAAAATTGATGTTGCTAATCACATAACCGAGGATGATATTTTGACAGCTAACCCTTTAAATAATTTCTTTACATCTACGTACAGCTGATAAACTTCGCTCACAATTACAAAATAATGATAAGTGACTGTCAGACTTACACGCCATCTAGCCAACTAAATTCGTTCTCTTTTCTTCTTGCTGCAAATGGGGGTTGGTCGAAAGTATTATTGGTAAAATGAGAAACACCAATAATGACATCCATAACATTCCTGTACACATACTGAAGTTATATACGATTTAAAGAAAACGTATCCGTACGTTTGGCTGAAAATATTTGTATTACTTTTTTTTCACGGAGGTGACGCTGCACTAGTTAGCAGTTAATTATGGACCAGTATATTCATTATTTTTATTCAGCAAAAGTTTTGGGACAGGTGTAAAATACATATAAAAAGTCATTAATTAAAATTATATAGTTTATTATCTCCACTTGCATATGGCTTCAGTAAGAAAAAATAGACTGTAATGATTATGTCAAATCTTACGGAAACTCCCGCTGTCACTAAATAGAATAAAGAAATTATGATTTCCTTCTTTGTGAATTTGAGAAAGGCTTTTGATGTGATAGACTTTAATATTCTAATGAACAAACTATATTGTTCTGGTCTTAGGACAGTAAATGACTAGTTTAAATATTGTTTTTACAATAGCTATCAATTTACAGCATTAAATGGTGTCTCTACAACTAAATTGATTATTATTAAACGTGGTGTACCGCCAAGGCTCAGTCTTGGGACCACAATTATTTTTATTGTATATATAAATGATCTACCACGCTATTCTAATATACTTAAGCTCATAATGCTTACAGATGATACAACAGTGTCTTACAAAGATGTTAGCACAATGAAAAGCATATTTCAAAATGAATTTACTAAATTGTGGCCTGTTTGACCGTAACCAAAATTTATTTCAGTACCAATAAAACATATTTCATGATTTTTAGTAGCGAATCTAATGTACAATGTGTCTAAAAAATATAGGAAGCTTTAATGGATTAAAATTTTTTTACTAATTAAGTTATATTCATGAAATAATTAAATGTTTGATCGATTGTAATAAAAGAATATATAGTAATGAAATTTCATGAAGTAATGCTTGACAAGAAATAACAATGGAAGGATCAGCTAAATTATATTTAAAAAATATTTCTATATATACTTAAAATTAAACATATGGTTCCAAACATAATTCTGTATCAAACGCTCGTTCTTTCTACTTAATATACTGCAACCTTGCGTAAGGCAACATTGCTGACAACGTCTTCAACAATATCTTAAGCAAGTACGAGAATATTAACTGATGTTCATTTGTATGCTCACGCGAGTGCGTTAATGGATTAACAAAACTTTTAAAGATAAAAATTTTTATCGAAATGGTAAATTTCATATTATTAATTTACAAAGAATTAATAAATATTTTGTAACTGATCAAGAAATTCCCTCCTGTCTGACTAGGCCCAGTTAGAACTAGGAAAATTATCCCTTAATTTAGATTACCTCCATCCTCTACACTCAGTCTACAGTCTACATCTTCGCTCATTGTTGAATTAAAATTATGGAATAATGTAAACATTAGTTTTAAAATTAGTTCTGATGTGCGTTTAAAAACATATTAAAATCTCTTTTGATGAATGAATACTGATAAACTTTTTTATTAATGTCATTTAGGAGTTAATATATTGACAAAAGTAAATAGACGCCACGATGATTGTTCTCAAAAACAAACGGCAAAGCTCATCAATGGAATGTCAGAACGTGTATCAGCTTCACATAATACAAAGGGGACAGCAACATGATTCTAAATATATTGATTCAGTAAATCTGTTACTATTTATTGACTTTTATCATTTACTTTTGTCAATCCTCTGTATACTGCAATATTTATTTCAAATCTCAGCATTTTCTAGTAATCTTTGTATATTCTAAATAGTTTAATATTTTATACATAAGATACTTTATGTATTACCCAGTCATGTGTATGAACTCTCTTTAAGAGGATATGTGTTATCTTTTAATTAAGAAGAAAGACCATTAAGCCCTACATAAAGGTTAAGGACCAACTTGCATAAACAAATATCATAACTGCAGCCTTTGTATATTGTTCTCTGTAAAATCACGGTAGTAATTATTTAATCAATAATTTTCCTTCATACAAATAATGCAACAGCTGAACTTAGCCACCCTGTTTCACACTCTACTTTCCAATTTTGTTTTACAGACCGCGAAGCAATTGTCTTATTTCATCGAAAACAATGTGTTCGTGCCAAACTCTTTCTCCATTAAACTTAAATGCGTGTCTGACATGCATAATATTACTTCTCATACATTCGTCAGCGTCAATAAGGTAGAGTTCAGTGACCTTTTATAATTTAATTCTTTATAAGATAAACAACGTTTATTTTTTATTTGTTTCTCCAGTTTCCTTTGTATGTTATAACTTTATAATAAACATATGTACTATTGTTAAGCAGTTATAATAGGTAGCCTAATGGTAGAGCGTCAGGGAGTTAATCGAAAAGTTAAGTGGGTTCGATTCTTAGTCCGGATTTCAAATTTCAGGGATCAAGGTGTTTCTTCAGGTGTTTAAAATGATTAAAAGTTTTGATAATGTCGACGCCGAAAAGTATTTCACGTTCAGAAATGCAGATAGAACTCGCGGTAATAGTCTCAAATTAATGGGTAAACATTTTAATTCTAATGAAACTAAACATTTTTCTCTTCAATCGTATAATTAATTTGTGGAATGGATTGCCAGCCAGCGTAGTTCAAAGTAATTCAGTCGAATCCATTAAAAAGAGACTAGGTGTTTATTTTGCCTTAAACCCAGTTAGAAGCATTTGTTAGCGCGTTGAAGCACGGTAGAATTTTCACTCGGATTCCTTCCTCTTTACTTTAAAATTTTCACTTTAATTAAATTTCTTTCTTTCCTTTCAATCTCTCTTCTTTGCTCTGTTTTAAAAGTTTCATTGAACTTTAAATTTTCTTACATCTTTAAACCTTCCTTATTAAACAAACAGCCTCGTAGCGACCAGCCGGTTTGTTGCTGTTTGGTGTCCTTTGTATTCCTTTGTATTCTCTAGGGCAGGGGTCACCAACCTGGGCGGTAACGCCCACTAGTGGGCTCACATTAAAGGTAATTAAACATTTATTTCATTATTTTATCGATTATGTTGATTTATTCTTTTTGATCTAAGGTGGGCGATAAGCTTTTTTAATTTTAAAAAAATCGTAAAAGTGGGCGGTAAACAAAAAAAAGGTTGGTGACCTCTGCTCTAGGGTTTTCCTTAGTGGGATAGTTGTTCGCATTCCACGTAAAGCTACAGGTCCTCTCCGTTATATGACCTACGTACTACGAAGGAGCTCAATGCCCGTAACTCGGTGAGTAACCTAGTTTCCCTGTAAGGGAAGTGAAGACAGTGTGTTGCTGGTAATAATAATAATAATCCGAAAATAGCGCAATAGGCCGCATTCGTTAGCTTGAGCGCTATATACAGTTTCTGACGCTCCGAACTGATGATTATTAGTGCAAGTGAGGTAGTAAAGTATAAAGTAGGTAAAATATAAAGGTATAAAGTAGTAATTTCGTAAGTTATTGGTGTGATTTTACATCCTATAAAAGCCATTCTGAATAATAAATTAGGTACATCAAAAATCAGTCAAACTAAAAAGCTTATATTTAAATTTCATGGGATGTAAATAAGAGTAAATAAGAGTAACAACAGAAAAAGTTTAAAATACCCCAAAATAAGACTAATGATCTTACTATGTTATTCCTATCTTTCATTTCGTAGCGAACCTCATCATAATTTTCCAGTCCTTCATCATAATCCTTAAGCAAAGTTGACTATCCATCTACAGGCGAAGTTAGGGCAGGAAACCCTTCCCCATGCCAAGAACAAAATTACAAAAGTTTTTAATCCTTTTGAGCAAAAGTTGGAAATACCCCATCTTGAAGCCTTAAACTTTAATACACTAAAAAAGAAGAAGCTTTTTTTGTACAAAACTATTCATATAAAGCTAAGTCGAAGAAGCTAATTTTTATAAGCGAATTTCGGGGAATAAAATTTGAGAAAATCTTTATTTTTAAAAAAAGAATATATCCCTATACAAAAAATAGTGATTTATTCTCTAATCCTTTTTCTTTGAATTTACCTGAGCTTAACCTTTTTTTTTTTTTTGTAATAAAACTGGTCGAATTAATCTTTCAAATTTTTCCATACCTTTACCTTAAAGGCCCCTCTCCCACCAAAAGAAGACATATCTTACATACGAATTCATATATTTTATACATAGAGGGTTAACAAAAGCAAATAGACACCAAGATGATTGTTCTCAATTACAGATGGCAAAGCTCATCAATCGAATGACAGAACTTGTGTCACCTTTACATAATGGAAATGGGAAAGCAACACTATTGTAAATCTATTGATTCAATAAATCTATTATTATTTATTAACTTTTATTATCAAATCAAAAACCATGTTAAAAAAAAAAAGGAAGGTGTCTATTTACTTTTGTCAACCCTCTGAAAAACTCCATTTTTATGAACGATGCAGGTTTCATTAATTTTCGTATAAATTCAACCGACGTGAAGCAAATAAGTTTTGAGAATTTTTTTCGTTTTTGAAGCAAAATGAAAGCGAAGCCAAATGTATAATTTAAAAATAATTTTACGCATATACTATTTCCTTGAGAAATATATTCAAACTATTGGGAAATTTTGACCAACATTTGTCAAATACTGACATCAACTTCAAAGATCAAAACTTTACCAAATGTAAAACTTTCGCGACTAAATTTTTACTAACATATTTTCCAGATTTTTAAATTATTCTGTTAAAATTAAAACTCAAATATGAAAAAGATGGGTTATAAGTCAGTTTTAAACAATTTATATATATATATATATATAATATATATATATTATAATATATATATATATATATATATATATATATATAAAGGAGGGTCAACAAACTTGACCTCCATGAAATGAGGATTGAGGAATCATCGCACGGAACATTTGAAAGGTTGAAAGTATATAATTTATACTGCTTTTATGTGAAATATTTGCACACGGTAAGCTTTTTATCATAGCGTTAGATAGTGTCTAAAAATGTAAAACAATTTAAGGTGGTTTACACACACACACACACACACACACACACACACATATATATATATATATTATATATATATATATATATATATACAGGGCGTCCCAAAAAAATGTATACACACTTTAACAGCTGATAGCTCAATTGATGTTTCTTTCTTTCCAAGTTAAACCCATTAGAATTAATAATGGCAGTCAGACTAAGCTTTGAACAAAGGAAATTCATTCTAAAATGCTACTGGAAGTGTGAAAACGCAGTTGAAGTGCAAAGACAGTTTAGGAGGGAGTTTCAAACAGATCCACCAACGCGACTTACCATCACTCGAATTAGAGATAAGTTTGAAGCCGATGGAACTGTTCAGAATGTCCACAAGAAGCGTTCCGGAAGACCACGGACATCGACAAGCCCCACAAAGCAAGAAAGAGTACTGGAAACGTATCACCAAAGTCCAAGAAAATCTGTGCGGCAAGCGAGTCGTGAGGTAGGAATTTCAGAATCGTCTGTCCAACGCATTTTGAAGCGCTGTCAATGGAAAAGTTACATTCCAAGATTAGTCCATGCTATTAATGAAGATGATGATCCGGACCGAAGAGTGGAGTATTGCGAGTGGTACTTGGCACGATGTGGATGTGGATTGGACGAAGGGGTTTCGTAGAATACCCTCCGCGTTCACCAGACCTCACACCACTAGACTTTTTTTATGGGGATACTTAAAAGACAAAGTCTACGCTATAAAACCTGCAACAGTCGCTGAATTGAGAGCAGCCATTGAACGAGAATGCACACAAATACCAAACGAAATGTTTCGTGATGTTTGCGATTCCATTGCTTCGCGTTATCAGCAGTGCCTGGACCAGAACGGACGTCAGTTTGAAAACAGGCGTTGACAAAACAATTAAATAATGTCTGTAGATTCTATACATTTTGAAAATGAAATGTATTTTAATAAACACTGCCTTTATAAGTATTTAAAGTGTGTATACATTTTTTTGGGACGCCCTGTATATATATAAAATTCCTATTTAAGTAAACAAACTCTGGTGCTCATTTCTCACAACTTAGGAAGCAAATAAAGCTCGTATATAATAGCTCATTTTGACGCACAAACAACCTAATTTCATCTGCCATTATCACAAAGTGGTCCCATAACAAGCCACGTTTTATAAGAAACATCAGTGAATTCTCTTGGTGTCATGTTGATCGGGAGGTTGCAGAATCGAGTCCGGGCTAAGACTTTGTGATTTCAGACTTCCTCGGCGGGTCGTCGTTCAAATTACACGTTAAACTGTAGGCCCAAGGTGGGGCGAAATGCTTGACATTCGAGCAAAGGTCCTTCATCTCAATGAAATTAAGCCCGTGGCCCTGCCTCTTGAATTGACTTGGTGAAGGAGAGAATTACTTTCTTGAGCTCTCCATCCCATATAGCCAGGAATTGACTTGAGACAGGTGTTTAGTCTTCTTTTGAAGATATCCCCTTCGACCCCAGTTGTTGTTGCGTTTTCTGGCAGTTGAATGAGTAGTTTTGATCCTCTAACCATAAACTATATTTCTTTAGTGTGAGGATGTTCCTTGTTTAGCCTTCAGTTTATGGACACTGCACAGTGCACATGTTGCCTTTTGCTGTTTTTCAATATTGTTTTCTAGTTATAAGGCTTATTTTGAGATTAGGAAATATTTTACAATTAGTTACCATGTGTAAATTATGGTGTATCTCTCTCTTCTTTCCAACGGGGACAGATTTAATTTTGTAATATTTCCAGTAATTCTTATTAATTTAGTTTGTATAGGGGACATTAAAAGTGAGCTATATTCCACTTTTTAGTATGATCTGTTTTCTGCAAAGGAACACACACACACACACACACACCACACACACACATAATGTGTGTATATATATATATATATATATATATAATATATATATATATGTAGTGACAAGCATGTCGAGCAGGAAAGGGGTGAGGGGGCATGGGCGTGGCGCCCCTTCAGAGTCCAATTCAACAGGAGAGAAGCAGGGATCGGTGCCCTTTGAGGAGTATGGGGGCGGTACTCCTTGAGTGGGGCGAGAGCATGGCGGTGCCCTTTGAAGGGGGTGGGGGCAGTACCCATTGAGAAGAAACTTGGTAGGGACGGAAAAAGCGGTCAAGAGGAAAAAAAGAGGAAAAGAGGGGGAGTTTGTAAAAGCGGGTAGAGCGAAGCTGTTGAAGGGTGTGAAGTTTTTTATAACAGTTACACACGTGTAAGAATGAATGGTATCTTGAGTGACTGGTCTGAAATAAGCGTAGGTGTTAGACAAGAATATGTAACGTTGTAAAGTTATTTAAAGTTATTTAAATAGATCTTAACTTGCGTGCGTATATAAAGGTTAATTAAACAAAAAGAATAAACAGGAAGTATAAAATATATGTATTAATAATAATTATTAGAATAATATAAAAAAAATAACATTATACAAATATGCTTAAGGCTGACTTAATAAAGTTAATAGTAATAGTTAAAAAGTTTATCCCCCGAAAACCTGGCAAGTGCTTTAATGGAAAACTCTTAATGGGATAAAGTAAAGTTTATGTGTTCAATACATTTCGTATCCAATTACTACATACGAATGTAAAGTAGATAATCTAATTATAGATTATATAGTACATACAATGGGTTGTAAGAAAGAAAAAGTAGTAATTGTGATTGTAGCATAGGCACCATGTGATTATAGAGTTGTAGAAGAGAAGGGTGATTTTTGAAAGTCTTTAGAAGGTAAGGCCGAAAAAAGTAAAAGGATAAAGTTATAGCCGAGAAACTAGTAAACTAGCAACATACTACTACCAGAGCAACTACAGTACTACTACTAATTTTTATAATAATAAATTCAAATACAGAAATAATTACATATTATATATATATATATAATATATATATATATATATATATGTGTGTGTGTGTGTGTGTGTGTGTGTGTGTGTGTGTGTGTATTTGTATAGACGCTTTCTTTTGAACTTTTTCGTTTACCTTCGTTTAACTTCAAGCGACCGACTTTAATGAAATCCTTAATGGTTTTAGCAAGATCAAAACGGTGATACAAAAGGTTCGTTTTTAATATTCTGCCTTCAACTTCTTTTCGTTTTCGCTTTTTTATTTATGTACTATCTTTTACAGATGGTTTATCTTAAGAGAGAGACTATAAGAGAAAGAGAAAGAGTAAACAAAATATGAATATAATTTTACAGTATATATAAAAGGAAAGAGCGATAGTTGAGAAACTTAGTAAATCAGATCCAAAGTTTATATTGTTAATGACAGTTGCATGCCCCGATTACACGAAGCATATATCAGACGGTTATGTGTCTTTTGTGACCTCCCTTCTAAATTTGTTAAAAAGACAACACTTCAATTTCGTGTAAGGATAAGAACGACAGCGTTATCCTTTTATTTCACAGAACACAATATACACAAAGATGACTGAGGAGGAGTAATTATAATTAAATATTGTATTTTTGTTCACTACTCTAGTTTTTAGAGGACCGAGAATAATAACGCTCGTACAATAATTCCCAAACGGTGCTGACTTTTTGAATCTGGTATATCAGGCGAAACTTCCTCCTTTCCCAGAAAAATTCTATTAGGTGTCACGTTTACGATGGATTCCTGAAGTTACAAATTTTGACCCAGTAACGATGTTAGCAAATAAATTGTAAATCTTAATTTTATAATTAACTCATTTATGTGGTTGACCTTCACTGATAGGAATATTTAGATATTTAGAGGTAGGCTGACCATATTTCCTTGAGACAAAAACGGGACATTGGGATGGCAAAAAAGGGACGGGGTTATGTAATATTCTGTATTCATGAAAAAGTAAGTACATAAACCGGGACAAAATTGACATTTTTATTAAAACGACGGGACGGCCAGGAAATATAAAACAAACGGTACTGTCCCGTTCAAAACGGTACGTATGGTCAGCCTATTTAGAGGTAAACCTTTAAAGTTATAGAGTTGGTAACAGTGGAAAGAGTTCCGAGGCTGAGCAGAAAGACATCAGATGTTTACTGCAGATATTAAAACAATTTATAAACTATTGTAGATTAAAAGATCAAGACAAATTTAAAATAAATAGACTAATATGTTCAGGTACTCTTTTCACAAAACAGTTAGCGAGTTAAATTATAATTCAGTTTTCTATACTTAGTCAAACAATTTTAAATTCTACTCAAAATTTACTTTTTGTGGAAAATCTTTCGACACACATTTTATATATATACACGGTGAACCAAAAGTAGGTGGACAGTAGGTTGAATACGGTTTGTGTTATATTATATTATAACTATGGTGTTCATTATAACTATGGTGTTTGTGTTATATTATATTAAATATTATAACTAAATTTATTTAAATTTTATTTTGTATTATAGTATACAAAAAAATTAAATATGTATTCTCAAAATAAACGTTATCATTTACTGTCCACCTACTTTTGGTTCACCCTATATATATATATATATATATATATGGTGGTGTAATGGTTACCATTACTGACTACAAATTCGCCGTACCCGGATTCGATCCCCGGCGAAAGCAGGCAGCGCGCATCCTTCCAGAAAAAATAGGTTGGTAGATACATCGGTACCCTGGGTGGCCTAGTGGTTAAGACAATGGACTACTGATCGTGAGATCCAGTCCGGGCAAGGATTTTGTAATTTCTGACCACCCGTGGTGGGTCGTGGTTCGGAGTCCACGTTAAACTGTAGGTCTAAGGTGGAGCAACAAGCTTAACCTTCGTCAGAATGAACAATTCGGGCGGAAACAAAACCGAGAGAGAGAGAGAGAGAGATATGGTAGTGAAATTCTAATTCTAAGATTCTTTCGAAGGAGGATTCGTAAACATATATATATATATATATATATATATATATATATATATATATCACTAAACAGTATGCGATTAAGAATTTGGCGATGCATAACCATCCACTGGCAAAATTGAACACGTTTATCGTAATCATCCGGTTGAAGAGCTTGCACACTTTTCAAATGATAGGGATACAAACTCTCATCATGTATGGTTCGTCATACACGCGATGCGGATCCACCAATTCGTCTAGAGATCCTTCGAACACTGGTAGTTGGGCTACGTTGTACTAGGTCCAGTATGCGCTCCTCCACAGCAACGGGCCATCGTGCTACATGGTCTTGGTTACGTGGAACAATTGTCCCTGTTTCCCTTAATCTCTGGTGTGTGTCACTAAACACTTGCCTGTTCGGTATTCGGCGGTTCGTAAAACGTCTTCGACATTCCTCAACTGCCGCTCTGCTGTTACATCACAGAATCCATAAATGAAATGGATATCAGCGTATTCTGCGGGTGTGAACCGTCGATTCATTTTGACTGTCCACCTTAGCGCAACACAATGTCTCGTACCACAGATCAGAACCAACTGAAAGAAAAAACTGAGGATTAGTAGTGGTAACTTCGTTAACCGAAACTACCACCAGTGCTGCCATCTATCAAATTACACACAAGTAGGGATTTGTTGTTTGCACATCTTAAAACGTCCGTAGCTCCTCAACGGTTGGAAATAGCACCTATGTTGTATTAACTTTTTTACTCGATATCACCCTCCAAATCACCCCCCAAAGTATGGTTTTTTTCGAAACCCCCAAAAAATAATAAATAAAGAACGGTAGAAAAGTGAATAATAATAATAATAAAGAACGATAAAGAAATAAATACAGCTTTGTTAACTTAGGTTAGGTTTACAAATTCTTATTTCGCCAAATGGTGAAATAAGAATTTGTTGTGATTTTAAAAATGATGTTTACCCATTACCGAAACCAGCTGGTCTGTTTGCCACTTTAAGTAATGGTAAAATTTTCTCTAAAATGTATTTAAGTTTAGCTTATGAGCAGCTTGAATTAATGGAAAGTCAAAAGATCTTGTAGCAATAAAGGCCCATTTTAAATTGTTCCATTATACTTGCTTGTCCTGTTGCTTTTACATTGCATTTCATTTGGAAAACATGAAGCTACTCGGGCCTATCGAGGTAATCCAAATCACGAGCTGCATTTTCATAATAATAATAATAATAATAATACTTATTTACTTGTTTATTTATTCATTATTAATTAATAATAACTATCTGTTTATTTTTAATAAGAGCCCAGTAAAGCCTAAAACTTAAGGGCCAAATAAAATAAAATAAATAGTCCAGCTTCACAATTATTTGTCATTGTAAATTGTAAAACCAATCTATTTATTTTATTATTAATAAAAGTTATTCAATTCAATTAAAAAAAAAATAAAAAAAAATACTTGCGCTGTATAAATACATTTCTCATCTTTCTTTCAAATCTTATCGAGATGAAACCTGACCTGACGCAGTCATTTCATCACCTGTTAACTTTAACGACCTTTTTATCAAATTTAATGGCATTTTTAGATTAATTTACTGATAACAAAGACCGGTTTTCACTCTAACTTTTTTTTACTCTCGTCAACGTTTACAAATTCTCTCCATTTTTCACACTCTTTTCCCCTCGACCGCTTTTCCATCCCGAGCAATTTTCATCTCTGGGGGCATCGATCGCCCCTACCCTCTTTCCTGTCAAACTGGACGCTGAGGGGGTGCCTCCCCACTACCCCCTCCTATCGAACTTAATGATGTGAACAGAGATTTGTTTCAACGGGTCAGCGTAAGACTTCATACGGAAAATGTTTTGAACTTATTACATGAAACTTTTGGCCCGTGAGTCCTGTCTAACACGTATCCACATCTTCACGACTGTGGTCTTGCATGACCCTTTCTGTTACCTGACCTTAATCCGTGAATTCTTCTTACTTATGGTGATATTTAAAGGAGAGAATCTTAAAAAAAAAAATCACAAAAGAGTGAACGTTCTAAAATCAGCAACTGAAAGTGAAAACCGCTCCATTTCTACTGAAACGGTGGAGGCCGTTATAAGAAATTATACTGCCCAGTTTTTTCATATAAATTTTGCAAACGAGAAGACGTTTGAGTATTCTGTCTACATAACAAAACAAAACAAAAATTCGACATAAGTAAATCCATTGATTTTTAATTAATTTTTTAAAATTTGTATCTAATAATAATAATAATAATATTTATTATTATTATTATGATTATTATTAGTATTATTATTATTATTATTATTATTATTATTAGTAGTAGTAGTAGTTGTTGTTGTTGTACTATCATTATTCACTTATGATTCTAGCCTGTTATCTCAATAAGGTTGCATAATTTAATATTATTTTAAATGAAAAAAATAATTGGTAAGAAATTATAAACCAAAATTTTCGTAAAATAATTTCCTTTTAAAGCTTTCATCTCTTGATCGTAATTTACTTGGCAAAATCTCCTCATTTTATTCAAGATAAACCCAAAATTCTCTTTCATTTTTATGAATTATCACAAAAAAAAAAAAAATGAGTCTGAATTAGAATTTTGTTAATAGCACCGGTCTGCATGAAAATCGATTTCTTTATTTTGAGTTGTGATTCTGAAGCAGTTCGCTGCGCTGAATTAAAAAATGCTACCAGTTTTTTTCTATCACCCACAGTTTTAAAGTTATTAGCAAAACAATTTTGGGGCATTTTGTAATTTTTTACCTTTTTTATCTTTAATTAATTTCGTTTTTTCATATTTTTCAGATAGATAATTCTAACATTACGTCTTTAAAATTTTAATAATGGCTTCTAGAGGATGTACCCATAGTCCAGACATATTTTGTTATATTTGTGGTCGGTATGTTGTTGTAAAACAAAGGACAAATGTAACGATCTTCATTAAGAGAGCTTATCATGCTTATTTTGGAATTAAATTAGGAGATCAAGACAAAAGTTGGGCTCCACACAAGGTTTGTCTTACGTGTGTTGCGGCACTAAGGAATTGGAGCAAAGGTAAAAAGAAAAGTTTGCCATTTGGGATCCCTATGGTATGGCGCGAGCCTAGAAACCATACCGACGACTGCTACTTCTGTTCTTGCAATGTTAAAGGTTATAATACAAAGAATAAAGAGAGCCTTCAATACCCAAGTCTTCCATCTGCAATAAGGCCGGTACCCATGGTCCAGAAGTTCCTATTCCCCGCCCACCCGAGAGTTTGGATCAATACAATTCAGATTCTGATTCAGCTCCAAATCCAGACAATGATGATGTTTATGAACAGCCAACAGCTGACCGAGATCCTCCTAAACCATTAACCCAAGCCGAACTAAATGACTTAGTCAGGGATTTGAATCTGCCTAAGGCTCTGCAGAACTTTTGGGGTCTAGATTGCAGAAGAACAATTTATTGGCATCCGACACATGTTTGCAAGTAAAGAAGGTAAATATATTTTGTTTCTTTCAGTTATTTTTTTATTCTTTCATAAACAAGCAATATGCTTGTCCAAGAGCTAGGAGCTATTTAATTCTGCTTTAATTAGGTTTTACTCTATCACCTAAAGATTTCGTGCTACAAGGGGTGTTGTAATACCTCATCTGTCCCCAAATGTTAACCACCCAGTGATGGAGGGGAGAGAGTATTTTGCTGGAACGGGACTGGTTGTTATATATATTTACCCTACATTATTATGTAAGCGTTACTGTAGTCTATAACAACAAAATTTATGATTTAGCATGTGCAATCCAATGTTGGTCTAGATAAGATGGTTCACATTTGGGGATAAATGGGGGAGTTATGACACACCCTGTAGTAAGAAAACCATACGTGATAGGGAAAAACTAACTATATTTTTGAGATCAGCGCACTCAAATTATATAGAACCACAAACTAGTTTGTAAAAATCGATCAACAAGTTTTCAAATGTGTACTGGTGTAATTTATACAAAGAGAGTTGTTCCTCTTATATTTTATAAGAATTATAAATTAGTTTATCGTACAAACTGTTTAAGAAGAAAATAAGCAGTGATTTATCATTAATTTGCCTGTACTTTGACCTCCCCCTAGAAGAAAATTCTCAAAGTTATGATGGAAGTTGACGAACAATTACGAAAATTTATGTTCGTTTGAAGATATTTTAGGAAGAGGTCAGAAACACACAATAAGAACACTTTTTGAAGCTGAAAAAATGGTATAAATAATAATAATAATCTTTATTCAGAAAGAACACATTATATAAGATATACATTACATCCATACTGGTTTACACAATGTTGGGATTAACGTTTAATTTTTGTAGTTTAATTACAGTATTCTTATCTGAATATGCGGTTGGGAAGCATGCTGACAGCTTTTCAGGCAAAAGTCTTTGAGATTCACTTCTATTTTTACATTTTGCAATAACAGATAACGCAATAATAATAATAATAATAATAATTTGTTACGTTGAAAAGGGAAATACAGAGAAAGTGCATATATAAAGAGGGTTGACAAAAGTAAATAGACAAATAGACACCACGATGATTGTTCTCAAGAATAAATGGTAAAACTCATCAATGAAATGCCAAAACGTGTATCAGCTTTACGTAATACAAAGAGGAAATAACACCATTCTAAATATACTAATTCAATATATTCATTATTTACTGACTTTTATTATCAAATCCAAAAGTATGGAAAAAAAAAACCGAAGTTGTCTATTTACTTTTGTTAACCCTCTGTATGAGCAGTTACAGCAATAACGAAATACAATTTATCCACAATGAACTGCAGAATTTGTGGCAATACAAATTGCCTTTCGTGGCCAAAATAGACTACATTCATTAACGTACTTTCTATTAAAAGGGTTTCTGACAGATGTTTACGCGTTATTTAATGGAATATACTACTGATATATTTATTTAAATTAATATAAACTTACGGAAAATAATTAACTGTTGTACGACGCCAAAGCTGGTTTCGACGTTATTTTCATTTTAACGAAAGTTACAATTCAAGTTTCGAAACTTTTGTAAAGGAGAAGAAACGAACGCAAAAGACAAGTTCAGAGTATCTCAGTTAAAATCATAAACCAAAAACAATAAAAACAAAGGCATTTGTGAACTCTCGTAATTGAAAACATTATTTACGTCTCTTTGAAAACTCTTTTCAAACGCGAACATTCTTACCCAGTCTCAAATTCCTCACAAACATAAAAGAACAAAATGGGAGCAAAAAAAAAAAAAAAAAAATGAAAACAATATATATATATATATATATATATATATATATATATATATATATATATATATATATATATATATATATATAGTGTTAGAAAAGAGAAACGCAACCCGAAACACGAAACAAAGAAAAGGGTTAGGTTACAATGATATATGTATTCTCCATTGAGGAGTTGCGTTTCTTTTTGAACACCCTATATATATATATATATATATATATATATATACTATGAGGAAATAATGAAGGCGAAATGGAAAAAGACAAAGAGTTAAAGAAAGGAAAAAACAAGAATGAAAAATATTATGTGTTTGCCCTTCAAGGATCTGAATGCCAAAATTTGAGGGTTTGATGAGGGTCCATTAAAGGGAAAAAGATGTGGAAGGAGAAAGTTTTACAATGAGGTATTCATTCGTTTTGCATTTATGAAAAAATCCTGGAAAGCAAATGGAGGCGGCAATACTTTACGTTTCTTCATTAAAATAAGTGCAACTCATTAGTAACAGTATATATATATATATATATATATATATAGGGTGAACCAAATGTAGGTGGACAGTAAATGATAACGTTTATTTTGAGAATACATATTAAATTTTTTGTATACTATAATACAAAATAAAATTTAAATAAATTTAGTTATAATATTTAATATAATAAAACACAAACACCATAGTTATAATGAACACCATAGTTATAATATAATATAACACAAACCGCATTCAACCTACTGTCCACCTACTTTTGGTTCACCGTGTATATATATATATCCGAAAAATGAGGCGGGATGCTGCAGAGGGGTCGACCGCAGGTCGATCCTGAACCGTCTTTCAAACTCAACAAAAGTAAGTAAGTATATATATACACACATATATATATATATATATATATATATATATATATATATATATAAATATATATATATATATATATATATATATATATATATATATATATATATATATATATATATGTATGTATATATATACTGTATATATATATATCTTATATTATAGAGAGAGAGAGAGAGAGAGAGAGAGAGAGATGGTTTCGAACGACAGTTCAGGATCGACCTGCGGTCGACCCCTTTACTGCATTCCGCCTCATTAGCGGGATTTGATGGAGGAGAGAATTGATTTCCGCTCTCTTCCCGCCCTCATAGTCAGCCACGCATGGCTGGTCAAGAACTGTGCACAGGAACATGTTCAGTTGGTTCTTGAAATTATTCAGGTTGATGTGCTGGAGGTTCCTCAGTTCTTTTGGCAAAACATTAAAAACATTCGGAACTCGTATTCTGAGGGGTATTTTCCATTCTCGTTTTCATGGTCCCCTCTCCCACCGCAGCTAGGAAAGTACAGAATCTGCCTTTTCTCTCATTCCAGTTTGTTTCTATTTCATTTCTAACGTTAGGGAGAAAACCCTCAAGTATTTTCCATACGTATATTATTCCGCACCGGTAGCGTCTTCTTTCCAAAGAGTAGAGTTTCAAAGATTGTATTCCAGACCAGTAGTCTTCATCTTTTGTTTCCCTTGTCTTAGATATAAAAATCTTTTGTATGGCTTCTATGTTCGCAATGTTTCGTTTACTGTATGGGCTTGTGAATAATGAGCAATACTCAATTATTGGTAGGACTAGACTCTTCCACAATTTTAGCATGATGTTTGCTTTTGTGCTGTGGCAGTTCATCCACATAATTCCCATTACTTTTATAGCTGTTGTGATTTTAATGTTATAGTGCTCTCTGAATTCTGCGTCCAATGACATTATTACTCCAAAATCCCTGACTTGAGGGTTTGGTGTTATCTGTTTGGCTTGCAGTGTTTTGTAACCTTCATTTTGTACTACCTTGTTGTTACTATATCTTATAATTGGAATTTTTCTTCATTGAACTTCAGATTGTCTTCCGCATTCTTCAATCATGTTTCAGTCATTTTGTAAGTTTTCTATGTCAACTTTGTTTGATATTTCTTCGCATATATTTGTGTCATCCCCAGAACACGATATGATACTGTCATTAATATCTGCATCAATGTCTGTAATCCTTATTATAAACAACAATGGAGCTAATACTGTACCTTGCGGGACAAAGCTCACGACTTCTTTTTTTGTCTCTATTTAATATAATCTCTGCATTCTTTGGGACAGAAAGTTAAATATCCATCGTCCAAGCTATCCAGTAATTCCTGTGTGTTATAATTCCACGGTGACATTTATCCATTTATCGAAGTCTTTATCAAAATCAAAATATTTTACACCTATGTTTTGTCCTCGACACAATGTTTCTAGTGTTCTCTCCTGATGGTCTAATAACTGTGATAGGCATGATCTTCCAGCCATGAAGCCATGTTGTTTCGGAATGAATAAAGTCTTTTCTTGTAGGTAGTAAGCAATTATGCCTCTAATTATCCGTTCGAAGCACTTTATATGTTGGGAAGTGAGAGCTGCTGGCCAATAATTTTTAAGCATTGCCACATATGTTACCTGCTTTGAATAAGGGAACAGTGTTCGCGTTCTTTAATGGAGGTGGAATTTTTCCTGTATTGAATGATTTTCCCCATAGTAAGTATAGAGGCTTGGCAATACTCTCTTTACATTTCTTCAGAAATTTTGCACTCCATGTTGCTGAATCTTCTCGTATTTGTGATATAGCCTTAATTATGTCTCCTTTCTAAAACTCTAAATCTCTTAATAGACTCGTTTCCAAACTTGTTCTTGGTTGATTTGTGTCTATGTCAAAGAATTCATCTGGATTTTTTACTTTTTCTAGGATTTAGGGGTGCTAAATACATAGTTAAATTGTTCCTTAAGCGGTTCGCTCATATTTTCTGGGTCATGTGTATATTCAGTCGACTTATCATCTTTTAACGAATCACTATTCTCTTTATAATGCATTATTCTTTTTAAACGTGTAGAGGTATTTTGGGTTATTTTTTTACGTTTTCTTATACTTTGTTTTCCTCCTCGTTTGTCTTATGGATTAATTTTTGTTTTTGGTCCATTTCTATTTCGCATAGTTTTTTCTCTAGTTTGAGTCTCTTTGCTGCAGTGCTGCATCTGCGGAGATTTTTTACGATTCGTTTCCGTTGTCTAAATAATGTCCTGATTTTTCTCTCGAGCTTGCTACGTTTCCTTTTTCGTCTCTCCGGAACATGGTTCAGCAATATGGGTTTTGTTTCATTTTCAATTATAGATAATATTTCTTCTGAATTCTTCTCGTGAAGAAACAATTTCCAATTTACTTTCTTTAAATCTTCATTTATACTTTCCTAATCTACTTTCTTTGAATTTATATTTGAACTTTCAAATATTCCTTCTGACTCTCTGGGATGCGTCTATGGTTCCCTGGCTGCTGACTTTAATTGCATATCGAATAGGTTATGGTCAGAGAAATTTTAGCGCGTTACCTTTTTATTGATTATATTATCATGTCATTGTTATTTGTCAAAATTAAATCCAAACCGTTCTCTTTTCTAGTCCCTTCACAGATTTCCCGTGTAAGTGCATAATGTTCCCTAATATTTAATAGCATTATTGCCTGAGTTCTATCATCTTTTGTAATGTTACCATGGAACTTCTCAACATATATAACTTCGTCATTTTTCTTCCATGTTATGAATGGAAAGCTAAAATTCGCACAAATTAAAATATTTGGTGCTGTGGTTTTAAGTAATTTTAATGTTTTTTATTTCATTTATAACGACTTGGAATTCACTTTTTGTGGTGTTTGGTGGTTTGCATACATTCATAGTGATTAGGTTCAGTTCTTTTACTTCTAAAATAAGAATTTCGACTGTTTGTTTTGCTTACCATCAATTCACATGTGAATGTGTTTTTCATGTAAATTTAACAGCCTCCTCCTTTTCCAGCAAATCTATCCATTCTGTATATGTTGTAGTTCTGTATTTCTATTTTAGTGTCCCTGATACAGTTTTCACAGCCTTTTTCGCATTTATGGAAGTGTTTCCGCTAGGCATATGACATCTGTGCTGGTTTCCAGAGATAAATTGTTCAGGTATTGTAATTTGCAGTCTGCATGATCCGTGTACAGGCCTTGTATTTTGTATATAATAAATTTACAGGGTTAAAAATCTTGGTGCTCGGTTTTCCTGGATAATGAACGTTTGCTGGTCGATTTTAACGGTGTTCGGTGCTATTATGTGGGACGTAGGGAATACTGGGGAAGCGACCCTTGATATTACTGCGCTCACTCAATTAACGGTGGGTGGTGATGACGCGAGGGTGGTGTATGTATTGCTGAGGTACATATGTCTGCAGAGTTCGGTCTTTTCTCATTAAAAGGGACAGTTGTTCCTTAATCGTTCTCATTTTTTCTAGAACGTGTACTTCCTTGGTCCTGTTGTTACTTCTTTTATTTGGGGGTTGAACTATTATTTCTCTTCTTTTTCTTTGAGTACCCTTTATGTGAAAAGACGGGCACTCCATATTTAGACATTTTTTTCTCCCTAATTGATTGTCTGCACATGGAAGGGCGGAAATAGTAGCAGTTTGCTCCGTACCTGGAACTTCCACTGTTCATCATGGCGAAGCATTTTTTATGATGATTATGTATACATCCAGAGCTATATTTACACGAACCTGTTTTGTAATATTCGCATGTGTCCGTCTTTTAGATTCCTCATGTGTTCCGTACGATTCAATTTCCTTCCTTTGCTCTAGCAAAACAACTTCTCTACTCACTGGTCTTTTAAGCTTTGGATTGTTTTTGTTTTTATATATGATGTTTCTATTTGGTGCAGGAGGTATTTCCTCGACTGATGTTACTTCTGCACCTCCCTCTAGTGAGTTCCCCTCGGTGTCCTGGATCCCATTTTCATTTGTGTCTACGTTCTCTGTCGTTTCCTGTCTTTCTGTCAGTGAACTTGTTGTAATCGTTTCTTCTACTGCAACATTCTCCATTCCCGTTTGTACTACTTATATGTCGTTTTCCAAGCACTTGACGCACAAACAGTCATAAAAGCCAATGATTTTGTTATTCGTTCTGTTCATCATTTTCCTGTCTTTTTCCCTAAGTTTATGCATTCATAATGCTTAAATGTATTGCACAGATTGCATTTTAAGCCAGTAGTCTGATCCGCTTCATTTTCGCAGTTGCAAAGCTGGTATGCAACGCATTCCATTAAACATAATCCATCTCTATTCAACGTTTTGGATTTACAGCAACTTACACATTTTTTTGCATTTTTTGCCATAGCTTTGGTTTACTTTCTTCCTTCTCTTTCCTTTCTGAGTTACTAGTTCCGTCTGCAAAATTTTATTTCACTCAGTTTTATGACCTTTTCCCTCCCAGGAAAATTTCATTGAAGCGCCGTCTTCCGTTTGAATTATTTTCAGTTTAGGTTATTTTTCTTTATACACGCTGTATGACACTAAGCTTCATTTAATAAATTATTTTCATGTATTCTCTGATACACACACACACACACACACACACACACACACACACACACACACTGGTATAGACAGAATTAAACGCCGAATTAATAATCACTAATTATTTTTATGTTAGCACAGAGCAGGAACAAAGCATCCGTACACCACGAGGAAGAAACACACACACACACACACACACACACACACACATATATATATATATATATATATATATATATATATATATATATATATCGGTGACTGACGAGTGCTTGGTAAAGCGTCATTTAATTAGGAAAAGGAACACCAACGCGGTTGCAAACATTTTGTTTTATTTCAGACGTTTCGGAACAGTCAGGTTCCATCTTCAATAACTAAAACATTGAAGTATTGGAATTAAAATAATTTACACATTACAAATTTAAAACAAAGTTATAATTACCGGTTATAAATTATAATAAAATAAAATAAAAAATAATAAAAAGATCACAACACACTTACTTAAAACACAATAAAGCTGTTGAAGCGTTATAATTACTTAAACTAGGTCTCTCCTTGTAAATATATAACGACTCCATTATGTTAAGGTCCGAGTCTGATCCGCCATTGCCGAGAACAGCGAAATTGTATGTGGTTTAAAGATTATTTTAAGTTCCAATTGGGGATAGAATTCTCTGATAAATTTACAAAGTTGGTTTCTCAAGTGTAAACTCACAGAACTGGATTCGACTCCTTTCTCGAGTTGAAATACAAACGTATCCACACTGACGAACAGAGCATATAAGATTTGCTCTAATTACGTTTCTATCCACTTAGAATTTGAGTTTCTTAGAGAATTTCTTCATGGAAATGGCTATCCTATGAATTTTATTAATTCAGTGATAGGTAATACTTTAAATAAGTTATTAATTTCTGGTTCAACGCGGATTATTATAACCGTTTCCAAGAATAAAATCTATCTACCTCTTCAGCGCAATGGTTCTATGAATTCACGCTTGCGAAACCAGCTTTGTAAATTTATCAGAGAATTCTATCCCCAACTGAAACCTAAAATAATCTTTAAACCACATGTCTAAGTTTTTTACTTTTAAAGATAAAATACTGACTCTGCTCAGATCTTCGATAATAATCTACAAGGTCAAGTGCGATCACTGTACGGGATCCTTCATCGGGAAAACAAAACGACATTTCAGAACCTGCATTTTTTAACATCTGGGCAGATCGATACGAACAAATTAGCTGAAGTACCTTATTCTTCAATACGTGAACACTGGCGGATCAGATTCGGACCTTAACATAATAGAGTCTTTATTTATTTAAGAGAGACCTACTTTGAATATTATAACTCTTCAATGGATTTACTGTGCTTTAAGTGAGTTTGCCGAGCTCTTGTTCAGGGTGTCTATTGGTTCAGCAGAATCAAATTCCCTGTCATTTCCAAGTTTTCGTGGCCAATGTTATAGAAATTCCAGGTATATGTTTTTTTAGCTTTCCAACAAGGAATTATATGAATAATAAGTTTTCTTTTTTTAATCCACCCTATCACCCTCTTGCCTTTTATTAAGAATGAAAAAGATATTTACAGAAAAATGTCTATTATACAGGATGCTCCAAAAGTTCTTATCTATTTTGCTGAAATAATAGTATTTTAGGATAAAAATGTAGTAACATAATTAGACGTATATTTATTTATCAAGCTTCGTTCTAAGATTGGACGTGAGCACCATCAGTGTCTTTGCAAATCTCAAATCTGTCCACTGCTTTGCGGAACACATTCTCAAGCATCCCTGGGGCTATTTTAATGACTGCTGCGACAATGCGGGTTCGCAGATCCTGCAAGTCTGTAACTCTTGTTTTGTAAACCTCAGACTTTATAAAGCCCCACGCAAAGAAGTCTTATGGTGTTAAATCAGGAGATCGTGCTGCCCAGGACCTGTTTCCACCACGTCCAATGCAGCGATTTGGGCAACACGATCTGTTACTAAATTAGAATTCTGTTACTATATAGTAACGATATGTTACTACATTTTTTATCCTAAAATACAATTATTTCAGCAAAATAGATGAGGACTTTTGGACCACCCTATATAGAGAACAAAAAAGTAGCCATAGGCACATTAGGTCGTCTAGTAACAACTATGTATGAAAGTAGTACAGTAAATGAGCAAATCAAATAAGATAATTTGTCTCTACTATCACTCTTACGTCTCTTTCCTGATCAACCTCCTCCAACTTCAAACTTATAATTTGTATAAGCTAAAGATATAATCTAAATCAGAACTTGCTCATGAAATCAATGAACTTAACAATAATAACAATAAATAATAGTCTGTTTTTTCCCAGGTTAACCATCAAAATTCCCTGATATTTCCAGGTTTTCCAGGCCTAAAATAAGTTCCCTTACTTTTCCAGGTTATCGAGGTTATCCAGACCAGTAGACACGCTGGTTTTATTTTATTTTATTATATTATATATTTCACAACTGATAATTATAACTTTGTTTTAAGTTTGTAAAGTGCAAATTATTTTAATCCCCATATTTTAATATCTTAGTCAATGAAGATGGAACCTGACTGTTCCGAAACGTCTGAGATAAAACAAAATGGTTGCAACCGCGCTGGTGTTCCTTTTCCTAATTATTATATATATACAGTATATATATATATATATACAGTATATATATATATATATATATATATATATATATATATATATATATATGGGAATGAACTCAGAATGGTCCCCTGAGTTTTTTATGATACACACAGACAGTGCATGGAACAAGGAACTCTTCTGGGATAATTAAATCCACTATAGTCCGAATAAGTAATGGTAAATGACAAATACCATAGTTTTTCTTTTTCATGATGCTAGCCCGACGTGGGCAACGGGTCACTCGCAAAGAGGTCCTCTAAATATAGCTTCCCTCACCAGCTATCTGCAAAGCAGACAGGATCCAGCTTTGGGACATGGATCTAGGGTTTAAAGCAGCCTAGCCCTGCTACATTTAGAACCTCAATATAAGCAAAAGACTCGCTGCCTTCACGTCAGATTGAATGCATCAAAGAAAAAGGGGTAACTATTATATTTTTAGCCAAAAACCAAAACTTAAACCTCAACTGGCAGAATTGAACGTCCACTTTTCAAGGCACATAACATGTGCTAAAAATATAATAGTTACCCCTTTTTCTTTGATGCATTCAATCTGACGTGAAGGCAGCGAGTCTTTTGCTTATATTGAGGTTCTAAATGTAGCATGGCTAGGTGCTTTAAACCCTAGATCCATGTCCCAAAGCTGGATCCTGTCTGCTTTGCAGATAGCTGGTGAGGGAAGCTATATTTATGGGACCTCTTTGCGAGTGACCCGTTGCCCACGTCGGGCTAGCATCATGAAAAAGAAAAACTATGGTATTTGTCATTTACCATTACTTATTCGGACTATAGTGGATTTAATTATCCCAGAAGAGTTCCTTGTTCCATGCACTGTCTGTGTGTATCATAAAAAACTCAGGGGACCATTATGAGTTCATTCCCATCTTGAAACGGACATGTTATGTGCCTTGAAAAGTGGACGCTCAATTCTGCCAGTTGAGGTTTAAGTTTTGGTTTTTGGCTAAAAATAAATAGTTACCCCTTTTTCTTTTTCTTTGATGCATTCAATCTGACGTGAAGGCAGCGAGTCTTTTGCTTATATTGAGGTTCTAAATGTAGCATGGCTAGGTGCTTTAAACCCTAGATCCATGTCCCAAAGCTGGATCCTGTCTGCTTTGCAGATAGCTGGTGAGGGAAGCTATATTTATGGGACCTCTTTGCGAGTGACCCGTTGCCCACGTCGGGCTAGCATCATGAAAAAGAAAAACTATGGTATTTGTCATTTACCATTACTTATTCGGACTATAGTGGATTTAATTATCCCAGAAGAGTTCCTTGTTCCATGCACTGTCTGTGTGTATCATAAAAAACTCAGGGGACCATTCTGAGTTCATTCCCATATATATATATATATATATATATATATATATATATATATACACTAGTGTATAGGTCGAGTTTTTAAGGCTGAATTCTTAGGCAAAAATTAGGGGGTCGACCTATATAAGGGTAACATTTTCGTGGGGTTGAAATCCGTGCACGATGGGGAGGGCTAGGAGCTACTGTTAGCTTCAGACATGAAAAATATTTACCATTTAGTACCAGTAAACAATGAAAACATAAAATATGTACCTATTATTAAAATTACAGAAGGGTACCACAGGATGATATAAAACAAAATGAATACATTTTTAAAAGTTTATTTAAAGAAAGATACATCAATTTTTGTTCATTAAATTTGAAACAAAAGACATATGGTAACTGTACACTATAAATTTATACAAAGATTCAGTTCAGCAAAGAATAGAATAGAAAAAAAACATTCCGTACAGCAAACTACGATACCATGCCTGAAAATGTACACCATTAAAATTCCTTGTCATCGTCTTCAGCACCAAACAGTTTTATATGCCATAAAATATGGTGCTTTATTACCCTAATTTGTTGTTCCACTACCCTCAACAACTGGGGTCGACCTATACACGAGGCATATGATAAATTAATGATTTCTTGGACAAAAATCAACGGTCGACCTATACACGAGATCGACCTATACTCGGGTATATACGGTGTGTTTGTATATAATACTATATATATATATATATATATATATATATATGGGGCAGAACTTTTGGGACATTATATATATATATATATATATATATATATATATATATATGAATAAAACCACGAAGGAAAGGAAACACAGAATGGTGCTCAAGCGCTTTCGTCTAATGACATCCTCAGGAACACTGAAGTACATAAAGAGTTACAGCCTATATATAGGTTACAGAAAAAAAAAATATATATATATATATACAATAAACGGAGAGGTAAAAATAAAATTAAACATTAAAGGATTGTGGGAGGAGCATACAAATTTGTAAGGAAAAACTATCGATTTTTAGCACAAGATCAAATGAATTGTTTCCAACCAATGTTATAGATAATTAAAAAAAAAAATACAAATTTATACTGGAAATCTGCCCGGGTTTTAGCACTCTACACTTCTTGTTTAAGTTCGATGTACATAAAAATAAATTGAAAAATAAAAGTTATTAGCGTAGCATACAAGTTTACCAAAGATTTAGCGTTCTACCCTTCTTATCTAAATCTGTTCCGAAGGAATTTAAAACAACAGGATCGAGTTGAAAAAGACCTTTGCTTATGTTGAAGTTATTTGTAAGTTGGATAATGGCAGACTCAAGAATATTTCTATTAACAATGTTGCCAGAGTGAAATAAAACTGAAGCATTATTCCAATCAATACAGTGGGATAACTCTGACAAATGGACATGATTCACAAGTAAAAAATTTCATGGATCTTACTGAAAAATTGAATAATGCACGTACTGAAACCAACGATAGATTGATCAGTTTTGACGTTTGTTCATTGTTTACAAAAGTGCCGATTGACGATATGCTTGACTTTCTCTCCCGAGAATTACATAAGTATGACCTGCCACTACCTTCACACATTGTTTTGGAACTTATTAAGCTTTGCATCAAAGACTGTAAATTCACTTTCAATAACGAGTATTATCAACAAGTTTTTGGGATGGCCATGGGCAACCCCTTGTCGCCCCTCCTCTCCAATATTTATATGGAGTTTTTCGAAATTACTTACATTCCGAGAATCCTGGGGGTTGGCATCCCTTGGTTGCGATACGTCGACGATATTTTGTGTATCTGGCCCATGAATCGTGACCTGGATAACTTCCTCCTTCAATTAAATGATCAAGTCCCCTCCATTAAGTTTACTTTAGAAGTGGAACAAGACAACTCAATCCCGTTTTTGGATGTGCGTGTACATAGGGAAAGCCCAGGATTTAAGTTTAGTATCTATCGGGAAAAAACAAACAATTTGTCCTACGTACACTTTTACTCGGGACATGACACCCCACTAAGAAGGCCATTTTTTCTTCAATGTTTCTCCGCGCCCTTAGGATCGCCAGTCCGGAATACATCGATGCCGAATTAGAAAAAATCAACGGTATTGGAAGTGATCTGTGTTATCCATCTGCGTTTATGGAATCTTGTCTCAACAAGGTAAAACGAACTTTCTATCGTGTCAATAATAACACTCGTACTTTGTCAAAAAATATTTTAGTACTTCCATTTTTCCCGGGCTTTTTAGGCATTGCTAATGTACTTAAACTTTTGGATATTAATGTAGTATTTTCATATAACAATATTGTGAAAAATATCATAGTAAAAAATAGCCCTGCCAATAATTCAGGCATTATCTATAAAATTGGTTGTAAAGAATGTGATTCCTTTTACATAGATCAGACGGGAAAGGATTTGCACACACGTATAAAACAGCATCAATATTCCGTTAGAACAGGACAGTCGTCCAGTGCCCTTTTTGTCCATTTGTCAGAGTTATCCCACTGTATTGATTGGAATAATGCTCCAGTTTTATTTCACTCTAGCAACATTGTTAATAGAAATATTCTTGAGTCTGCCATTATCCAACTTACAAATAACTTCAACATAAGCAAAGGTCTTTTTCAACTCGATCCTGTTGTTTTGAATTCCTTCAGAACAGATTTAGATAAGAAGGGTAGAACGCTAAATCTTTGGTAAACTTGTATGCTACTCTAATAACTTTTATTTTTCAATTTATTTTTATATATATCGAACTTAAACAAGAAGGGCAGAGTGCTAAAACCCGGGCAGATTTCCAGTATAAATTTGTATTTTTTTTTTAATTATCTATAACATTGGTTGGAAACAATTCATTTGATCTTGTGCTAAAAATCGGTAATTTTTCCTTACAAATTTGTATGCTCCTCCCACAATCCTTTAATGTTTAATTTTATTTTTACCTCTCCGTTTATTGTGTGTGTATATATATATATATTTATTTTTTTTTCTGTAACCTATATATAGGCTGTAACTCTTTATGTACCTCAGTGTTCCTGGGGATGTCATTAGACGAAAGCGCTTGAGGACCATTCTGTTTCCTTTCCTTCGTGGTTTTATTCATCATAAATATTTTTCACGTGTTACTTTCGTGAATAATATTTTCATATATATATATATATATATATAATATATATATATATATATATATATATACAGGGTCTGTCGAAAAAAACTAAGCCAATTTGAAATCTCTATAAAATGCACAATTTGATACAGATTTCAAATATTTTTTTAGACTAAATAAATAAAAGGCTCATAAATAATCTGTGATAATTTTATAACTTTATTTTAAATATTTTAGGAGTTATGCGGTTATTTCTACAGATTGCGAAAATTTCAGTTTTTCTCATTATGTAATATCTTCTTTTTTCTCTTTTTCAGAATTTGTTTAGATTTAAAATTTTTCGTGAATACCTCTAAATATGCCACTCTCACATGAAGATAAAATAATTATAAAGCATTATAGAGTTGAAAAAGGTTATAGTGCAAGGAAATTACTTTCTGAATTCGATTATAAAGGTTGGACTAGATCAGGTTTAGATTACTTATTGAGAACTATCGATGAAACAGGAAGCATTGAAAGGAAGGTTAGTAGTGGGCGACCAAAATCAGTTAGAGTAGATGAAAATATTCAGAAAGTGGAGGAACGTATCCTTAGTCAAGAGGATCAACCTGGTAGCCACATGACACCTGCTCAAATATCAAAAGAACTAGAAATATCAGAATCAAGCGTAAGAAGGATTATTAAATCTGATCTGCAATTTAAACCATTTAAAAGAGTGCATGGACAAAGATTGTCAGAAGTAAACTGTCAGAAAAGAGTTGAGAAATCCAAACGTATTTTACGTATAATAACTGAAGATAAACTTTCCAAGACATTTTTTACAGATGAAAAACGTTTTACGGTAGAGCCACCAAGAAACTCACAGAATGACCGGGTTTATTCTGATGTTGCGAAGAAAAATGAAATCCAAGATGAAAGACTGTACGCAACAAGGAGTCACTTTTCTTCGAGCGTCATGGTTTCTGTTGGAGTGTCCAAGTTGGGAAAAACTTCAATATTTTTTATTGAGCCAGGAGTGAAAATTAATGCTCAATATTATTCAAATACCCTGCTTGAGAAAATGCTTCCAGAAATGAGAAACTTGGCTAGTCAAGGTTACTTTATTTTTCAACAAGATGGTGCAACATCACATACGGTACTGCACATATTGACTCTTTATCATACTCTTGTTCTTCCTTATATAACATACCGCACCCTTGTTTGGGAAAACATACACATATTGACTCTTTATCATACTCTTGTTCTTCCTTATATAACATACTGCACCCTTGTTTGGGGAAACTCCGCTAACAACACATTCAATGGTATCTTTGTCATTCAAAAACGAGCAATAAGGTTATTATCTGATGCTGATTTCCTTGATCACTCTAGTGCATTATTTAAAGAGCTAAACTACTAAAGCTCAATGATATAACCAAACTGGCACATTTATTTTTATTTACAAGTGTAAGAGCAAAATCATTAATTTGCAATGGGTAAATAGATATTTTGTAACTCATCAAGAAATCCACTCGTATCAGACCAGAAATAGATCAAAGCTTGTTATACCTCAATTTAGATTGTCTTCATCTCAAAAACTACCCATTTTCATTGGATTGAAACTATGGAATGACTTAAATGCCGATATAAAAAATATTGCGAATGTAAATTTGTTTAAAACCAAGTTGAAATCCCGATTAATAATGGGATACTAACAAAAATCTTGGATTAATGTCCACTAATAATGTTTCATATTGTCCATTAATATTGTTTAATATTGAAATACAGGTTTTAACTATTAATAATACTTATTTACTTATTTATTTATTTATTATTATTAATTTATAACAGCTAGCTGCTTATTTTCAATAAGAGCCCAGTAAAGCCTAAAGCTTAAGGGCCAAAAAAAAAATAGTCGAGCTTCACAATTATTTATGTCATTGTAAAAATTGTAAATTGTAAAAAGACTACTGTATTTATTTTATTATTAATAAAGGTTATTCAATTCAATTCAATTCAATACTGCCAAAACAACCATCGAATATTTGAAAAAGAATGTGCCTGAATTTCTGGAACCGAATAATTGGCCACCTAACAGCCCTGACCTAAACCCTGTAGACTACGGAATATGGGAAAACTTGGCAGAGAGAGTGTATAGGAACAGAATAAGGGATGTCAATCATTTGCGTGAGTTGATTATCGCAAAATGGGCAGAGCTCCCCCAAGAGCAAATAAATCGAGCAATAGACGAATTCAGACCAAGATTAAAAAAAGTGATAGAAATGCAAGGGAATCATATTGAACAGTTCTTTTAATTTTATTAAACTAAAAATTATCTACAGTATATTGTAAAAAAAAATTTTTTCATGTTAAGTAGGAGAATCTCACTTTTTAGTTAATTATTAATAAAATTAACAATTCTGAAGATATCGTCGTGCAAATTTAAAGGATAATAGGTGATTACCTATCCTTTATTGTGTAAAAAATTCAACTTAATTAGATAAATGGTTTTGTTTTAATAAAGGTTTGAATTTGGCTTAGTTTTTTTTGACAGACCCTGTATATATATTGTCCCAAAAGTTCTTCCCCATAATGTATAACGTGACATGACATTAGCCTTTGGCAAGACTCCTGGGACACTTCATAATATTACACTGTTATAATGTTTTAGACCAACAAAGACCCTAGGATCCACTCATGACTGATCTACTTAACAGTGTTTGTAATTGTGTATTGCGCATGTCCTCTGTATATATATATATATATATATATATACACACAAACTCGGAATGGTCCCCTGATTGTTTAACATATATATATATATATATATATATATATATATATATATATATATATATATATATATATATATATATATATATATATATATCATAGGAAAGACAGCAGGAACGTAACGGGTAATAATACTGTTGCCCTTTGATTGGTGTTAACAGTGAATGTATAGCAAAAAGTTTATACAAAAACATAAGTAGATATTTTGTTTCGCTACAACGCCTACTATTAACACAAATGCTGTTGTGGCGGAACTCAGCATAGGATCGTAGATCTATACTGTAACAATACTGTGCCAGTTTTAAGGGAAGCAGTAATCTCTTTGAATAAAGTTATAAAATCGCCATACTGGAAGAATTACTGGATACGATGGTTTTACTGCTTCCATAAAAGGGAATTTAAGAACGTCTTTAATAGAAGAAATCTTTTCTCGTTGGGATAAATGAATGAATAAGTCGTTCGAGCGCTCAGTATAAAGCAACCACAAAGCGATACCAAACGGAAATAGTCTGTTCCAGTTTTAAAAAATGTGAGACTGACCAAAATGAAGATAAACGGTTCTGGAAACTTGTTACGATAATGAAAGTGCGGTAAAATTGTCTTCTCAGCAATCGATAGAGAGTTTGGGAAACTAGAAACCGCAAATACCTTAACACTCTAGACTACTTCTTACGCGTTTCGCGTCAAAACTTTATCCTACCCTTGGGTCACTTCTTACGCGAAACGCGTCAAACTGATCTGTGCCTCGTCACAGCTGACACACTACATGCGTCAAGACGACAATACTCACAGAAATTTTGCATTTACTCTTGTCCAGATCAACTTGACGCGTTTCGCGTAAGAAGTGACCTAAGGGTAGGATAGAGTTTTGACGCGAAACGCGTAAGAAGTAGTCCAGAGTGTTAAAGGATTCTTCCACTGTAAAAACTATGTTTAGAATCTACATGGCAAAACAATCTAAAAACGTACAAGGTTAAAACACACACGTGTGTTACTCTAAAACACGATAAATTAGACACGTAATTCTCCTAAAGATCATCATTCAAACGTAATCAAAAGAATTTAGACTGTAAACACATTGGTTGTAAGCACCGTTTTCCCTCATTTTAAACGCATTTAGGAAAACGGCATGTTTACACTGGAAAAAGTCTCCTTAAAAGTTAAATTAAAGCAAGCTGATTATGACTTATATTATATACGAGGAGGAGATTGTAAACACCAATCGACCAGGGAAGTACTCCGGGGAAGGACGTTTGGCAGGAGACAGGGAACGCTGGAACTGCCGTTTCTCCTGTCACTGTCCTCCTTAGCTGATATTTTTCTGTCTCATCTACACTGTGAGCAGCTCAGCATGCTCTCAAACACACACTTCGCTCCCTATTCTTCACTACACATACACGCATCTTACATACTACATATTCTCAAAATTTAAAAAAACAAAATGGCAATGACTTCAAGAGCCTCCGAGTCCAATGCCCGAGAGAATCCCCTCCCCAGGATTCTCTCGGGCATGGAGGCGTACGTTCCATATTCTTTTCCTACTAGTAATGTAAAAAAAACCTTGGTTTAACTTTGCTTGCTCTAATGCTATCCGCAACAGAGAGGAGGCTTTCAGAAGGTACCGTCGCCATCCAACTCCAAATTCTAATATTTCTCGCTCTTTCTGGCACCAAGCTAAACTCTTTCCCCAAATTTTCGCCTCCAACTCAACCTGGACGACCAACTCCAACTCAACCTGCCGTTTCTCTATCTCCTTCCAGCTCTAACTCGATTATGTCTGAAATTAGAATCTCTTCCAAAAATGTTCTTTCTGACCTCTCTGGCTCAACTCTAGGAAGGCGTACGGTGTCGATGGTGTTCCTCCTGCTGTTTTAAAGAACTGTGCTTCTGTCCTGACACCCTGCCTGGCAAACTCTTTCGTCTTTGTCTTTCATCTGGTACTTTTCCTTCCTGCTGGAAGTTCGCTCTCATTCAGCCTGTCCCAAAGAAAGGTGACCACTCTCAACCCTCCAACTATAGTCCAATTGCTTTAATATTTTTTCTTTTCTATAGTTTTTTAATCTATCCTTAATCGGAAGGTTCTTAAATACCTCTCTTCTCATAATCTTATTTCAGATCGTCTGTATGAGTTCTGCAAGGAACACTCTACTGGCGATCTTCTTGCATATCTCTCTGACTCTTGGTCATCCTCCTTTTGGGATTTCGGGAAAACCTTTGCTATTGCGCTAGATATATCAAAAGCTTTTGATAGAGTCTGGCACAAATCTTTAATTTCCAAACTGTCCTCTTTCAGTTTCTATCCTTTTATCTGTGCCTTCTAATTTCCTTTCTGGCCGACCTATAACTGCGGTTGTAGATAGCCACTGTTCTTCTCCTAAAGCTATTAATAGTGGTGCTCCTCAGGGCTCAGTCTTGTCACCCACTGTTTTCTTTTTAATTACCAATGACCTATTAAGTCGCACTTTCTGTCCGATCCACTCTTATGCCGATGATTCCACCCTTCACTTCTCTACCTACTTCACATAGCGTTCCTCTCAACAGTCACTCCATGATTCGCGTAGGACGGCTATGGTGCACCTGACCTCTGATCTCTGATTGGGGTAGAGAAAACCTTGTGGCTTTCAATGCCTCAAAAACTCAGTTTCTTCATCTGTCTACACGTCACAATCTTCCACAAGACTACCCCCTTATCTTGAGTAATATATAGCTCAATCCTTCCTCTTCTCTTAACATTCTTGGTGTTTCCTTTTCTCGTGATATTTCCTGGAAAGATCACATATATGCTCCTTCTAAAACTGCTTCTAAGAGGTTAAGTGTGCTGTGCAGGCTCCGCGGTTTCTTCACCTCTACTCAGTTGCTGTCTCTGTACAGGGGTCTTGTCCGCCCCAGTATAGAATACGTTTCTCATGCGTGGGATGACTCAACACACAGAGCTCTACCTGACAGGATGGACTCAAAGGTTTTTTGTCTCATCAATTCCCCGCCTCTTACTGACTGTCCTCAAGCTCTCTCTCTTCGTCGCAATGCTGCCTCACTCTCTCTTTACTGTCGCTATTATTACGGACACTGCTCTTCTGAACGCTCTGACTGCATCCCTCCTCCTTTAAGGAGAGCATGCAGTACCAGACTTTCGACACAGTCTCATTCCTTTTCGATCCAACTCTCTAATGCAAGAATTAATCGGTATTTTCAATCTTTCATCTACTCAACTGGTCAACTCTGGAACAATCTTCTACAATTCATCTTTCCCCTTGTTTATGGCCTCTAATTTTTCAAATGCAGAGTGCCAGGCATCTCGAAAACCTTGGATCTTGATTTTGGCTTTCTTCTTCCTCTATGGTGAGGCGTTTTTGCGGGCGCTCGCCCTTGGCCCATCCTTCCTGCATCAAAAAATATAATTAGTTATCTAATAATATAAAGTGATGGAACTTTTATATAAAAAAAATGTCTGATAGAGCCGTATAGGTTAAGTGTAAGATGCTACGAATGAATATAAGTTTGCTGGAATATATGTATAACACATTATGAGTTCCTTAAATATGTTTTGTATAATAATAATAATAATAATAATAATAATAATAATAATACTGTAATAATAATAATAATTGTAACATCTGTAAGGTCATATGACGGGGCGGGAGGGGGGGGGGGGGGGGGGGGGAATCTACAATTTATAACGTACTCTTTCAGATTTTCTTTTCTATATGGTCCTAATCGAGGAGAGTGTCAAAACATGGACGACTATATATATATAAGCAAAAATAAAATACTGTATTTACATTCATAAATTAATTTTCATCGTTTCTATAAACACGTTTAGATTTTTGACGGTGTGGGAAAAAGTGGAGAGAGAGAGAGAGAGAGAGAGAGAGAGAGAGAGAGAGAGAGAGAGAGAGAATGTTCAGAAAAGTCTTTTGAAGTGAAACGCCAGTTTACATTTCTAAAAACCTTTTAAAAATGTTTTCAATGTAAGCGCAGTAGATTTTCAACATGGTTAGATTTTTGTGGCGAGCAAAACTTTGGTTGAGGGGAAGTGTTTAGAAAATTGTTTATATTTTAAATACCGTCTTCACGGTGTGTTACATAAACGGAAAGAAGTTTATGAGATTGACAACGATAAAACTCTGTCAGCTCTGAACATCTGATCTCATCATCAATGCCCGTAGATAAGACTCGATTAAGGCCTAATTCCAAAGGATTCTTCTCCAGCAAAATATAATTTCCCGAGTGAACACACACAATATAGTTAAAATTTGTTAAAAAGTACTATTTTTTTCATCTGATTGAGTATCAACGTTATTTTGTTTATAATAAAATTATAAGGATGCTAAAAAAATCCCATGGGATTGGCTGTGAAACGTTAGTAGGGCCTACTCTTACATCGTATTTCATTATCATGCGGGGAGGGTTGGTTTACTATCAAAATTGCAACATTGTAAGTGTATAATTTCTCAAGAATTCTCAAGTGGCCTCCAAAGTATTACTGTTAAATGGTTATCACGGGGATGGCATCGGTAAAACCCTAAATTTATTTAGAAGAAATCCTCCAAGATGCTGAGCGCCTTTCAAGTGAATTCAACCTTATTTGGAAAGTTCGAAATTTTGATAATCCACTCACCCAAACTATATATATATATATATATATATATATATATATATATATATATATATATATATATATATATCAATCATGTGACTTACGTCAGTCGAAAATGTTTCATTAATACCGGCCGTTCAGAAATTACTGCAATCCATATATGTGTGTGTGTGTGTGTGTGTGTGTGGGACCAGACACGCGTGGCTGGCTACAAGGGCAGGAGGAGATCAGACAGCAATTTCCTCCTTCACCAATTATCGCAAATGAGGCGGAATGCTGCAGAGGGGTCGACCGTAGGTCGATCCTGAACCGTCGTTCGAACTGCCTCAAGTAATCTAAAGTAAGTATATTATAATATATATATATATATATATATATATATACCCAAAAGCAATAAAATATACACCCCATGGGTTGCGGTCATTTCTGAACATTTGGTATTCTTTCTACTCTCAAGTTTATTATTTCGATGTCATTTAGTTACATAAATAGTCCAAAGTGTGTTATATGGTAGCGATGGTTGTACTACCTTAATATGCTGGTCACTTTCATGGAAATTATGTCATCCAATAAACATATATATATATATATACTGTATATATATATTGAAAATAACGACGAAGGAAAAAGGAAACGAATGATGCTCAAGCGCTTTCGTCCAGTGACATCCTCAGGAACACTGAAATAAATAACAAGTTCGAGACTATATATAGGTCACAAAAAAAAATTAAAAAAGAATTAAAAAAATAAAAATTGTAGGAGGAGCATACAAATTTATAAGGACTTTGCCCCTCTTGTCTAAATCCGTTCTGAACGAATTCAAAACAACAGGATCAAGCGAAAAAAAGCCCTGGCTAATGTTAAAATTATTTGTAAGTTGAATAATGGCAAACTCAAGAATATTTCTATTAACAATGTTGCTTAAGTGAAACAAAATTGATTGGAATAATGCTTCAATTTTGTTTCACTCAAGCAACATTGTTAATAGAAATATTCTTGAGTCTGCCACTATTCAACTTACAAATAATTTTAACATTAGCCAGGGCCTTTTTTCGATTGATCCTGTTGTTTTGAATTCGTTCAGAACGGATTTAGACAAGAGGGGCAAAGTGCTAAAACTCTGGTACTTTTTCCTTATAAATTTGTATGCTCCTCCTACAATTTTTATTTTTCTATTTTATTTTTTTTTTGTGACCTATATATAGTCTCGAACTTGTTATTTATTTCAGTGTTCCTGAGGATGTCGTTAGATGAAAGCGCTTGAGCACCATTCCGTGTTTCCTTTTTCCTTCGTGGTTACTTTCATCATAAATATTATTCACGTGTTACTTTCGTGATATATACAGTATATATATATATAATATATATATATATATATATATATACTCTAATATACAAATAACTATAGAATACAGTAATACAGTTTGATGAATTTTTTATTCTTATACAGTACAACCATAAATATTGTAATATTGTGAATGCCACTTTCCTATATTCTTGGCTTCTTCAACTTCCTATTTTGATAAAAAGAAGTCAAAACATTTACAGAAATTGCTAAATAAACTTCAGTAGTCATTCGTATATCAAAAGAACATAAATCGCAAAGATTTTCCATGCTGCGTTTATGATGAAAATGTCAATAAAACATTTGTATGAAAGGAAAGGAGAATGGACTGTGAAAATAAAAGAAAAATAGGTATCCTTGGTTCGGAGAGGGAGAGAGAGAGAGAGAGAGCCGTCCAAGTTCGTTACCATGACAACACATATGTACACTTTTTGGAGACTGTACGTGGATGGAGGTCAGAGGTCGAGCTCAGTCGAGGAATAAATGGCAGATGGAGTTCAGCATTTTTAGAAAAAACGAATACTGAAACTGCATTGCAACACACACACACACACACACACACATGTGCGCAGCTCCGCATAAACGAAGTACCGACTTTTTGAAATCCATATATCTGAAAAAACTAATTAACCAAAACTAATTTAACCTAATCTTAACCTAACCTTATTCTCATCGAACCGAGAAGGGCATGATAAGTATTTTGGACGCAACTGAGAGCTCGAACGGTCTTTTCTCTTAAATCATTAAGTAGTGAGATACTCGTTAATCTAGCCTAAACTAACCTAACCAAACCTTAATCAACCTAACCTGAGCAGGACCAACATTTATTTTTATTCTACAGTAAAAATGTTTCGTTATTTTATATATATATATATATATATATATATATATATATATATATATATATATATATACAGGAGTTAAACAAGGGAGTGTTTTGTCACCCATTTTATTTATTGCCTACATCAACAGGGTTATGGAACACATAACTGAGGAAATTGAAGAGGAAATAGACATTTTTGGATATGCTGATGATGTGGCTGTTGGGATTAACACAGCACAATCCCTGGAGAGAATTATACAGAGGTGGGATGAGAGATTGAGGGAGTATGGACTGAAACTGAATTATGATAAAACTGAATATATGGTGGTAACGAGGGGAGCGAACGAGGATGGAATCTTTGTTAGGGGTAGAGAAATGAAAAAGACGGATACATTTAAATACCTTGGTAGTGTGATAGCAAATGATGCGGATATGGATGCAGAGGTGAATGAAAGAATTGCTAAATATAGCAGAAATGTTTCCTTCCTGTACCCCCTATTGAAAGACCAAAACATCCCTAAAAAGGTAAAGACGCATATATACTCAACAATATTGAAACCAATCTTACTATACGGCAGCGATACTTGGGCCCTAACCACAAGGACGAGGGGAAAACTGCAAGCAGCTGAAATGAGGGTCCTGAGGTTGATAGAAGGAGTAAGTAGATTGGATAAAATAAGGAACACTGAAATAAGAAGGCGATTGGGTGTAACTTCGGTTAATGAGAATATTGAGAGGAACCAACTGAGATGGTACGGGCATGTCCAACGAATGCCGAGGGAAAGGACAGCAAGAAGAATGCTGGAATGGGCCCCTCAAAACAAAAGACCAGTTAGAAGACCCAAGATCCGATGGATGGATAACATCAAGAGTGCTGTCGAGAAGTGTGGAATCAGTTTCCAATGGGCGAACTTCATGTGTGAAGATCGTGAGGCATGGAGGAGTCTTGTCCGAGGGCTCCAACTGACAGACCGCTTTAGGTCTACCAGGCGCCTGGTAAGAAAGGTAAGAAAAAACACACACACAATTTTTAGTGTTCCGAGGTACCAAAAATGTTGCCTCAAAAAAAACGACACTACATCTGCGAATTATCACACACCCGACCTCACTTATGCCCAGTTACCTAGTTGCACACACATACACACACACACGCACACACACACACAGTATACCTTTTGTTTCAACCTTTCAGATGTTTCGTATGATAATTTCTTCATTTTACGGAGGTCAGGCTTGTTGTCCCATCTCTTGAGTTGGCCTGGTGAAATATAGAGTTGGTTTCTTGCGCTTCACATAGCCAGGTGCCCCATGCTCATCATACATACATATCATATAATATATATATATATATATATATATATATATATATATATATATATATATATATATATACACACACTGTATATACTTTCCCTTCACCACATACACAGAAAATGTATTATTTAAAACAAACAGCTTTAATTAATCCCTTTTTGCTTGGATTAAATAAAACAATGCAATTTTTAAAATATACAGGGTGTTTCAGGTCGACCCTAGAAATATGGAAAAGAAACAGTTCATATTAATTACGGAATTTCTATGACAAACTTCAAATACCAAATATAAACTACAAATTCCAGAATTTGTAGCTCGCATTTGGTATTTGAAGTTTGTCATAGTAATTCCGTAACTAATATGCAGTGTTTCTTTTCCATATTTCTAGGGTCGACCTGAAACACCCTGTATATTTTGTTGTATTTAGATCGAGTTACCATATGCATTTTTTTTATTGTAAAATTTTACTGTAAATTCTAAACACTAAAATAATTATAATTGCGAACGACAACCCACCACACATTCATACATGCACGCATGCAATCGTCCATACAAAGTTAATATTAAGTATTTTAGTTTGAAAGAAATTTATTTTTTATTTTCTTATATTTTATTATAAAGTTTTTAAGTGTAAATATAAAATTTTTCATCTGAAAAATTACTTAATAAAATTATAATGTAAAAGAAGGCAATTGTAAATACCCAAACTTGTTCAAAATTTCTATCACTGGAAATGGTGTAACGAGAAAGAGGCTGTATGTTGCGTGAAAGAGCTCTCAGGAAGAGCGGTTCGAGTCCGCTAAGGGTTAAAAACTTAAAATATTTATATATTTATTTCTGTATGTACGTATAATATGCGTAATTGAATATATATATATATATATTAGTTTTAGTTAAAGTTAAATAAAGAAATTCTAATATAAAAAAATATCGGAAAATTTCGTGAGATAATTTGATAATTCCAAAATAAGCATATTTTATGTTTGACCTTTCCAGCGCACAGTGTTAACTTTTACTGATTTTGTTCTGGCTAACGCCAGACGATTTTATTCAGTCTCGGGAAAGACCTTTGTGAGGTAAAGGGTTAATTTAAACACCTTTATTTTCGTTTGGATTAACAAAATAGTTTTTCTCTTTAGGTGAGTGCGTGTTAAAAAATTTATTCAAGCACAAAGGCATTAATTAATACACGTTGAAAAATACCCCATTTAATCAAGAGACTATAAAAATATCACGAACGGATTTGAACCAACGAATGCGATCTATTGCTTTAACTCCTGCGTTATTATTATTACGAACAGTAGCATTGGGAGTCGAACCTTAGTGTCTTTACTCCGCTTATACTGAAACGGTGTTACCCAATGAACTAGAGCGCTGGCTATAAATGTAGGTGTCAGCTAAACAGAAACTTCTGACCATAACCTGATAAAAGTGAGAAAAACAGTAAATGCGAATAATTAAAATGTACCGAAGGCATATCTGAAAGATTAAATTTAAATTCAAACAAATCGGAAATAAATACGAAGATAAAAGAGAAGTCTACTGAATAATGTCTCTCGAAAGTGGAAAGAAAAACAGTGGCAACACTTTTCTTACACAAACTAAAATGGGTGAAACACGAAATAAACAGATTTGAAAGAAAGATCAGAACACTTTTTAATCAAAGACGAGAGAATGCGAATCATTTAAAAGAATAACGAACCCCTGAAAAGAAACAAAAACAAAAAAAAAATGTAAAAGAAATTGAGTAAAACAAAGAGTAACTTGAAACAAAACGATTCATTCCGAAATCTCTCGATAAAGAACAGAAATGGAAGACGTAAATGGAAGCCGTAAATGGAAAACGGAGTGAAACAATTGAAACCTTAAAAACCAATAATGAAGATTACACAAATGATCCAAAGAGAAATGAGTGAACGTCTTCTTAAAAGCCAATTTAATTCAATGACAATCCAACTAAAACTGAAGTAAAATCGACACTGCAAATATCTTCTTTTTTTTAAATTTATTTTTACTGACACAAACGAAAACTTAATAATGATTTTTCAAATAATATATAAATATTTTCGACAGTGACACAGTTCAGTACCAGGGTAGAACGCATGAGATGCAAAGTTTATAATAGAGGAAGACAAAGAAGTCATAACAGAGGCGCTGCGCTACCCATAATGTATAGAGCATCACTCGTTAAAGCTCTGATCATGTGTACTCTCTATGATAAGAACAAAGATTCCTCCCATTCACAAAGGTGAAAACAGGCTAGCCAAAGCACTATCGATCGGTAGCACTCGTGCCACATAAATGTTCTGCAATGAGCAAAAGAGAAAATTGTATTAGTTGGAAGAAAAGGAGTTATATAACCCCAAACCAGCAAGGATTCAGAACGATATATATATATATAATATAATATATAATATATATATATACACCTTGGTAGCCTTGGTTTTGCTTCCGCCCGAACTGTTCATTCTGACAAAGGTCAAGCTTGTTGTTCTACCTTAAACCTACAGTTTAATGTGGAATCTGAACCACGACCCACCACGGATGGTCAGAAATTACGAGGTCCCTGCCCGTACTCGATCCCACGACCTCGCGACCAGCAACCCAGCATCTTAACCACTTAGGTCATCCGGTACCGATTTATCTACCAACCTATTTTTTCTGAAAAGATGAACAGCTGGATAAGTCGCACGCCGACCGCTTTCCCTGGGAATCGAACCCGAAGCCGGTTTATGCGTAGTCAGCGATACTAAACACACTACCACCGAGACGCATTATATATATATATATATATATATATATATATATATATTGAAGAAAACAGTGTTAGCCATGCTTGTCTTTATTTAATGCATGTTGTTAAGGCAGAACTGTAATACAAAGGTAAATACTTCCAACCTACCGAAAGGCATTCCTCTCGAGTAGGGAAATGTTTTGCAACATTTTGATCTTCAAAAGCGAACAAAAAAGAAAAATCCTTCATATCTGAAGTACCTCATTAGGGATACTAACTGAATTTTAGCAAAATTCTTAAATGAAAACAAGACATTAATGCCTTTACAGTATTCAAATACTCCTTACCTCTTCACGATACTGTAGAAAAAACTGCTCACTATTCATTAACTGTTTTCCTTATTTTGTGTACATCTTTAACTAATTTATGTAGCATGAGCTTTATATATATATATATATATATATATATATATATATATATATATATATATATATATATATATATATATATATATATACACTGAGCGGCAGAAAAATCGGCCCACTTCGAATATCGCGAAAATCAAAAAAGTGGGCAAGCTTCTGTTTATAAAAGTTTTAAAATTCGAAAATACAGTCTATGAGGTAACCAAATAACGAGACAAAACAACGTCAGCTGCGAACACACTAGCTGTAACGAATTTTCGACTTCTATTAAGAATTCGATAGCCTGACATTCAGTTGCTCTTAGACTGCTAGTGCCACTTTTTTCTTCCACTAATGGGAGTAGGCATTTGCGTTTAGTAACAGATATACTTCTAATTCATTTGGCTTTCAGAATTGGACATTTACAATGGGTTTGAGTGCCGTGAACGTCGCAAGAATCGTCGCCCTAATTGAAGATGGTCAAAGCCAGCGTTACGTCGCCGATGCGCTAGGAATTCCAAGAACAACGGTTCGACGTGTCTACCAACGTTATGTGGAGATAGGAGAGTACACCCGAAGACCAGGATCTGAAAGATCGCGCTGCACAGCTGCCTGTGACGATCGTTTCATCGTCTTGAGTGTTTTGCGAGATCGTCGCTTGACTGCCACAAACGTCCGCAATGAGCTGGAAAGGTCTCGAGACGTCAGTGTATCGGAGCGAACCGTTAGAAGGAGACTTATGGAAAGTGGCTTACATGCTAGACGTCCAGTACTGTGCCCGGAATTGCTCCCACACCACTGCAATGCAAGTCATGCTTTCGCTCGTGAGCATGTCAATTGGACTATGGTCCAATGGGAACGAGTATTGTTCACGGACGAATGAAGATTTAATCTTCGAACATCCGATGCATCCGATGGACGGGAAAGAGTGTGGAGAAGAACAGGAGAAAGATTCGCACCATGCACTTTTACGGAGAGGGTTGCCTTTGGAGGAGTCCAATTGACATGCTCACGAGCAAAAGCAAAACGAGCATTGCGGTGGTGTGGGAACAATTCCGGGCCCATTGCTGGACGTCTAGCATGTAAGCTACTTGGTAGACACGTCGAACCGTTGTTCTTGGAATTCCTAGCGCATCTGCGACGTAACGCTGGCTTCGACCATCTTCAATTAGGGCGACGACTCTTGCGACGTTCACGGCACTCAAATCCATTGTAAATATCCAATTCTGAAACCCAAAAGAATTAGAAGTCTATCTGTTACTAAACGCAAATGTCTACTCTCACTAGTGGAAGAAAAAAATGGCACTAGCAGTCTAAGAGTAACTGAATGTCAAGCTGTCGAATTCTTAATAGAAGTCGAAAATTCGTTACAGGTAGTTTGTTCGCAGCTGACGTTGTTTTGTCTCGTTATGTGGTTGCCTCATAGACTATATTTTCGAATTTTAAAACTTTTATAAACAGAAGCTTACCCACTTTTTTTGCTTTTCGCGATATTCCAAGTGGGCCGATTTTTCTGTCGCTCAGTGTATATATAGGGGAGGTTCAAAGTGGAAAAATCCGGTTATGTGAAGCGCAAAAAGTTCAAACTTACGGCCCAAAAGACATTTTAACCCCATGGCCTATTATTTAGCTAAGAAAAAAGGGTGGGGCAAAATATATTGAGTGCCCCTAGTATATATATATGTATATGCACAATGACGCTGAATTATTTGAGAGATTCGGAAGTGAATATTAATTGCAATGAAAGGAATCGTTTTGTGAATTGGGTCTGTTGCATCACCCTAAATTTCCACACTTAAATTCATCCAAAACGATTTTATTCTCAAGAAAAATTTAATTAAGTTTAAATTTTAAATGATTAATTGAAATTAAAACTTTGAACGCGACCAAACGGAATTTGATTTTTTCTTTCACTTAATTTACTTTTAATTCCCCATTTCTCCAATAAATTCCCCAATTCTGGTGCATTTTTTCACACACACACACACACACACACACACACACACACACACACACACACACATTTATTTACGTATAGGCAGCGTAGGCACCTGCCTAGGGCGGCAATTTTTGTCGTATTTCAAGATAAATAGGACGAAGAAAACCAAAATATAAAATAAATAAGTTATAACCACTAACAAATTAAATGGATTCAGAAATAAGTTTAAATAAAAAAGAGAACAGTAGCCTCTAATAGCAAAGTAGCGATATCAAATGGTACAACTATAAGCCACTGTGCTGACATTTTCCCTGCCTGCTCACTAAAGCAATGGGATCGGCTGCTGAAAATCGTGTTCTTGTAGAAAATCCTTTGTTATGTTTTATATATATATATATATATATATATAGAGAGAGAGAGAGAGAGAGAGAGAGAGAGAGTTTGGCTCTCTCCCTACGAAAGTACTACCCAACCCCGACGAGTCATTTTAGTTAACAGAAGGAAAACAAAATACACATAAAAATTAGATGACGTAGAAAGCAATAAAGAACGCTTATACCCATCTGCCTGTGGAGCAAGCATTCAGACAAGGTAGAGAAAAGCAGCGTAAAGAACAGCTCAGTCACGTTCTCATTCCAGCTACTACTGACAGAACGTGGGAAAAATAAAAAGGGTGGCTATAGGAAAGTTTGAAGAAGAATACTGAAAAGAAAAACGCCAGAATACATTTACACCATGCGTAAACTTATCTCGTGAATCAAGTTGCTCGCTAAAGAAAGTTGAGAGACTGAAACTGTAGACTGTATTACTAATCTGCACCATGCGGACTTCTTATGAACTTTTTCCCAGCACTATTTTATCATTTCGTCATATGAATAATGTAAGATTTTCAGCTTAATTAAAATACTCTCTGCTCTCGTATCAAGAACGGGTTTTAGGTAAAGACGTGCAAGGAAGGGAAAAAAACAGTCCCCGTATCTCGGTGGGTAACATCATTTCCCATTAAACGAAATGAAAACATTGAGGTCGGGGGTTCGACTCGTGATGGTGCTATTAATAATATACGAGATAGCGCAATGGTCCGCATTGGGCATTCAGTATCTGTGTGTGTGTGTGTGTGTGTGTGTGGTGTGTGTGTGTGTGTGTGTGATTGAAGATGGAACCGTTGAACACTCTGAGTCATTATCTTAATATATATATATATATTATATATAATATATTATATATATATATATATATATATATATATATATATATATATATATGCCGTCTGTCAAAAAAAAAGGTTTCACTCTAAAAACAGCCATGAAATCAACATTTATTAACCAATCATAATGAAACTCATACAGAGCAAAACTATGTAAACAGTATGTATGTACACAAATTTTCAGATTATTATATTCACAATTAACGATTTAATGAGGATTGTTTATGTTCAACAAATTTTGTTGGTGAACATCGCTCCAGTTTTGAATTCTGGGAGTCCACAAAAGCGGTAAAACTTTGGTAATAAAGTTTTTATTCTCAGTTTAGTTATAAAATACATCATAAGATTTATAAAATATAGGGAATGCCTCCATTAAAAAACCATGAAAATAAAAAGAGGATTTTGAATTTTGAAAAGAACTTAAATCCTAAGTTTACAAAAGAAATCAAATTAACATTTTACTCTTTTGGAATTCCTATTAAAGAAATTGTTCAATGTGTTTCCCTTCTGTTTCAACAATTTTATTCACTCTTGGACGAAATTCTTCAATGGTTCGATCGATCTGCTCCTGTGGTACCTCTTCCCACTTCTCCACAAAAAGCTGTGACGCGAGTGATCAACATTTCTCACCCTGCTCCTGCAAACTCTGCCAAATTTTCCTAGAGTCCATATTCAACAGGGTTCAAGTCAGAACTGTTAGGTGGCCAATTTTGGGGTTCAAATAATTCTGGAACATTATTTTTTAAGTATTCCACAGTTGGTGTTGCTGTATGGGACGTTGCTCCGTCTTGCTGAAAAGAAAATAAACACCGTTGGCCAGATTTTGCATTTTGGGAAGCATGTTTCGCAGCAGAGTATTTCGATAGTACTCGGCATTGACTTTTACACCAGACCAGGCTCAATAAAATGAATAGATGTTTTTCCTAACTTTGATATGTCAACTGACACCATGACACTAGCTGAGAAATGACTTGTGGTTGCAAAAAGTCTGCTATCAGGTATTTCATTCTTACATTAGACGAGCGAGTAAACTCTGTCATTTTGACTGTTCCGAAGTGGCTCCACAGTGAATCTCTTTTCATCAGTTAAAAAAGCCTTTGAAAGTTTATCACATGTTACTCGCCGTAAGATTTGTTTTGATCTTTGAACTCGTTTCTGCTCATCAGTTTGAGTAATCTTTTGCCCGTGCATTCTTTTGAAAGGTTTTAGTTGAAGATCTTGTTTAATTATGCGTCTCACACTAGTTTCTGATAATTGTAACTCTTTTAATATGCGAGCTGGTGTCATATGGGTTCCTGGCTGGTTTTCCTGACTTAATATACGTTCCTCGACGTCGTAAATATTGTCTTGTATGCGAACAATTTTTGGTCGCCCACTTCCCTCTCTTCTTTTGATATCCTCAGTCTCGTCAATTTTCTTTAGAAGCTTTCCCAAACCACCAAGAGTCCATCCTTTGTTGGAGAATCCGGAGAGTAGTTTCGATCGTCCATATCCCTTTTCTCGTCTATAATGCTTAATTATAATATTATCTTCCTCTGAAAATAGCATATTCACTATATTTTATAACCCTGCCAAAAAAAAAAATCGTATATTAGAATTTACAAAAGTGAAAATGGAAATAAAGAATTCTTGATTATTTTGTCGAGCACCATTTGTAGTATTATTAGAGAAATATTTAATAAATCGTTATTTTTGATAGCTTCGAACTAAAATTTGGTTTACACGTAGATGTTTTATGTATCTTTTATGTGTATAAGTTTCGTACTGATTGTTTGAAAAATATTTATTCCATGGATGTTTTTAGAGTGAACCCTTTTCTTTGGCATACGGTGTATATATATATAAACAAAGTCTTCGCTTTAGCCACATCGCAACACCACTTCCCGTTAAATCAATGAAATTAAGCAACATAGGCCTGTTCAGTAGCTGGATGGGTGAACGTCTTTGCTTCCAGATGATGTAGCAACCCGTGGTTCGGATCCCATGTAAAGTTGTGGATCCTCTCCCCCACATGATCTTTGCCATTACGAAGGAGGTTAAACATCCCTTATAACATTATGTATAAAATGTGTCCGAGAAATAATGGTGCAAATATTATATTTTTGGTTATATTTTTGTTAGTAATATATATATGAAAATTATTTCACGAAAGTAACACGTGAATAATATTTATGATGAAAATAACCACAAAGGAAAAGGGAAACAGAATGGTGCTCAAGCGCTTTCGTTAATGAGGATGTCATTAGACGAAAGTGCTTGAACACCATTCTGCGTTTCCTTTTTCCTTCGTGGTTATTTTAATCATATATATATATATAATATTATATATATATATATATATATATATATAAGGGGTTCCAAAAAACCTTAGTCCCCCTATTTGCAGCTTACATGTTTACTTATATCGAAATAGTTTTTAGTGATTATAAAAAATATATAAAATTCTTTATTTATTGCAGGTATTAAATTACTCTAGCTGATAAAGTGATAATATAATGGCTTCAAAATTAATTGGTGATTCGGAGAGGCAACGTGTGATAGATCGCATACGAGCAATAACATTTCGGGAAGCTCGTGATGCTGGAGCCACCTTTATAACACGTTCATGGGTTGCCAAAAAGTTGCGAAGAAGTGAGGACTTCGTCAAAAGAAATTGGAATAAAACTTTGGATGAATGTGAAATGGATACAACCAAATCTGGGTGCCCAAATTTGCCACTCTCTCAGGAAACAAAGAACATCATTGAAAGCGGTACGCGTAAGCGGAAAAACAGCTGTGCTAAACTTTTTAGAGAGATCGAAGCGTTGAGAGGAAAGATCGTTAGTGGTGAGATCATTCGACTGTACCGTCATAGGCAAGGTTTAAAGCTTGGCATGAACTTCCAAAGCCAAGAAAACCTCAACTTAACATCGGTGAGAGAATGTGGTTTGCCCATTATCTTGAAGATTGGGATGTGGATGATTTCATGCATTTAGCTGTCTCCGATGAATTTTTTGTTTACGTAACACGTCGGCCTAACTACCAAAATGATCGAGTGTGGGCCACAACACCAGATGAAATCGATGACAATGAACATTATCGCGAATTGTTAAAAAGTCCAGACGGTGTTGGTGTGTTTGTTTTGTTCACTGCAAAGAAGCTCATGTGGGTGCTGAAGCCAAATGGTCAGAGTTGGGATGGACAGTATTTTCGTGATATTATTCTATCCCAGCATGTCATTCCTTTTCTAAGAAACCCAAACAATGTTATGGATGTCGATCAGGTCACACTTCTGCACGATAAGGCCCCCTGCTTTAAGGCATTAGCCACTCAACAGTTGTTGCGGAACCATGAGATCGATTTCTTTGGAAATGAAGAATGACCAGGAAATTCTCCTGACCTGAACGTCTGTGAACACATTGGATCAGTTATAAAGGACAAGGTTGAATGTCTCTTGTTTCAAGAACCTACAGCAAATCGATTTTCGAAGGATACAATGACGCAACACATTGAAACTGTTTTAGCAAATTTGCGTAACGATCAAGATCTATTCACGTCACTTTTGGCAAGCTACCCAAAGCGAATTCAGGCTGTCTTGGAAGCCAATGGCGGGAACACCAAGTTTTGTTTCTCATTAAATGCAGGATTAAATTCTCTTTTGTAAGGTATGTTTAGTTTTACTGTACCTCTAATGGTTTAGGCCATGGGCGGGGGGGGGGGGGGGGCTAAGGTTTATTGGATCCCCGTATATATATATATATATATACACACACACAGGGGTGTCCCATAAGTCTGGAACCATAGGGTAAAATAAGTAATTCATGTTTTTCCGTTTATGCAAGTGCCCATGATGTCTTTGAGTAAGGAAGAACGCATCCAGGTAATTCTGCTCGTAGGAAATCGGAGTCAGAGGGAGGTCGCTGAGGAATTTAACAGATTGCATTCGGACCGCGCGCCGATAACACACAGTTGTGTCGGCAAACTTGTAGCATAGTTCAGGGAAACGGGATCCATAGGAGATAAGCCACGCAGTGGACCTCCGAGGACATCCACCGACGATTACACAGCCGCTACCATCTTCGCTCATTTCACAAACAGTCCCCAAAAATCTCTTCGGCGTTTTTATTACCGTTTTTATCATTTTGCCCTATGGTTCCAGACTTACGGGACACCCCGTGTGTGTGTGTATATATATATATATATATATATACACGATTGTTTACATTTCCAAATTGCCCAAGTTTAGAACATTTCGAATGATGGCCATCATTCGTTGCTATAGTGCGCATTCGTCGCTATAGTGCGCATTCGACGCTCGAACTACATTAGATCATCAATAATCTGCTCTTGTGGAATGGCTCCAATAACCTCTTTCATTCCTTGAGAGAGTTTTGCGAGATCCCTGCGTTTATGAGGACGCACACGCGTTTTAATATAGTTCATAGATAAAAATTCAAAGGGGTTCAGTCGGATGATCGAGGTGGTCAAGATGTCACAGTCTACCACGACATATCCAGCGTTGAGGAGAGGTTACATCTAGAAGGTTGCGAACAGCGTAGATCCGATGAGGTTTTCCAGTGGAAATTCGTCTTTATAAGAACAATGTAAAAAAAAAATGTCCGTAATGGAATTATATTTTAATTTTAAATTTTTATTCTGAGAGCTTTTTATCAAAGGCAAATAAATCTTCGCCATTTATAAAAAAAATTACATAAATGATGATAGTTGGAAGACAGATTTTTACTAAATTTACGTTCAGATTTTTAAAATCAAAGTAAAATAAACTTAGAAAAACTATAAAATTTAATTTTTCTTGAATATTTTACATATATATGTTCGATAATTATAATTAATCAATTAATTAATTATAATTAAGCAAAACAACATCCAATTATTGAGTTGTTATTTCCAAACTTCATTCAATGAGGTTCTGTTCCTCGGTTTTAGATTTCTACTCGCCAAAATATGGTTGAATGAATACAATGAGAATTCTCCATACGTGTTTAGACTCCAAATTTATTGGAGAAAAATCTTGATAATGTAAATTGATAAATTCTTTATTTAAAGCTAATTTGTAGAAACCTTTTGAACCCTAAAAAATGAGATTTAAAATTTAGTTTCCCTGAAGGAGTTCTCAACTCATATGAAATCATTTACACAGCAAAATTCACCCAAAAGTTCCTCTTCTTTTAAAATTTGGTTTGTGGTACAACTGTGGAAAAAAGTTCTCCTAGAGATCTAAGGAAAAAAATGGCTTAAAATTCTAAAACACATCAAGAATTCCTAATTGGTTAACTGCATTGATGGAAAAACAGTCTTGTCCCATTGGTCAGTGAGTCCTTCAATATGATAATAAAAACCCACTCTAATAGACAGAGTTTATTTCCACAACAGTTTCGATGCCCACTGGCATCCTCTTCGGGTGGATACAGAAAAACGAATGAACCAAAAACAAGAGGGAAAACACTCCAGAGCTTTAAAGAAATTCGCACATAGATTAGGTCCCGTTATCCCGACAGTGGAAGGGCATTTTATTAAAGGGACTCGCTTTTTAAATACATTCGCACACATACATTAAATACATCCACCCGAAGAGGATGCCAGTGGGCATCGAAACTGTTGTGGAAATAAACTCTGTCTATTAGAGTGGGTTTTTATTATCATATTGTGACTTTCACGTAGAAAAAAAGTGGAGTGCTTCAATATTTATTAATGGGCGCCGAATGCACTGTCACTCTAAATGGTCAATTATTTTATTATTTGTTTGTTTTCATGTGTTAATCAGGTTACGAATATTTGCTGAATTTCGAAATTTTCAATATTTTCCAAATCTGTACATCAATTAAACATAATGGACTATCTCTTACCTCATAAATCTAAACCTTTGTTTAAGTACTCATGAATTTTTATTAAAATTTACCCTCTTTTAACTTACAATTTCGAGATAAATTAAAAAAAAATAAATTAAAAAATTTTGAAGTTTATTTTTAAAATTTTGTTTATATTCCGGGAAAACAAAATAATTTTTAATTTTGTAGCTGAATTTTTATTTTTTTTCTGTTTTTTAACCTCGTTACAATTTACAATCTCGTATTTTTTTAAAAAGAATTGCTTCGTTAAAATAAACGTTAATTAAAATGTACAGTTAACTTGCAGTATTATTTTTTTTAAATTAATATTTCACAGTTTTAAGAAGCTCGCGAGAAAATACAGTCGTGATAAACTTTTTCTTATATTCATTTTCAGAAACTGTAAATGGAGACAGATTTTCCTAAATGTTTGCTGCATATAAACATGGGTTTTTTTTATATACAGTTCCATTCTTCTATTCTTGACCGTTCGAATAGTTCATAAATATTATAGATGATGAAGAATTACTGCCAAATATTTAGTCTACATTATGGCGACGTCCACTTACTGTAAGTGGAACAATATAGAAAAATGATAAAAAAAAAAGGACGACAATTCCAGTTTTTAATCTCTCTCTCTCTCTCTCTCTCTCTCTCTCTCTCTCTCTCTCTCTCTCTCTCTCTCTCTCTCTCTCTCTCTCTCTCTCTCTCTCTCTCTCTATATATATATATATTATATATATATATATATATATATATTGACTTTAATAAGAACACTGAACTAAACTGTGGAATACAAAGGAGGTTTTGTGTCTGCGTCGCTGGACTCAATCCCGGGGTTGATGGATTCGTAATCAACGACGCTAACCACTACACCACCGTGGCCCATATATATATATATATATATATATATATATATATATATAGTCATGCGGGTTGCTTCTACAGAGCTTCAATTTAATATTTAGGAGAAATCCAATGACAAGGAGAAATGTAAATGCCATGAAAAGTCTTCTTTAATGCGCAACGTTTCGAGCAATACGCTCATCTTCAGGCTGTTTAATAACAATGTGAAATTAAAATCAATATTGAATGAAAAACAAACAGAAAATTTCTATAACCTATTCGTAAAGACAAATTTTAAAAGACTGAGAAAAGAGGGTTAAATTCTAAGTTATACAGATTTACATATAAAAATTAAGAAGTTATTTTTAAATACATGTAGTAAATGTGAAATTAATACACTGGAAAAATTACCAATAGTACACTGGAACATGGAACTATCTACCTTACACTGCAGTATCCGAGGCCGACTAATTTGAGCAGAGGCAAAGAACGGGAAACACGAGAGATGGCGAGGGCGATTGGGGAAGGAGGGATTATAAGGAATTGGGGAAGGAGGAGGGATCATAGCAAATTGAGAGGGACGGCGATGAGTCAACATTCAGACTAGGGGACAATGCTTTAATGAAAGCGATTCTAAAATTCTTAGTGAGTTGGGACAAGTATTACAACCAAGAATTTTAAAATTGTCTAAAGTGACATCAATTTTACATTTAATGCTGTTTCACGAATACTGAGGCTTCTTTAGTTTTTAAAATTTTACCTGTTCGGCCACTTATTCCCATATGCGAATAAAATCTAGCCCTGAGAGAGCGAACAGTGCTGCCGATGTAATTCCCAAGGAGACACCTAGGGCAGGTAAATAAATATACAACACCGCTACGCAACGAGTCAGGGGTTCGATCCTTCGCTGAGAAAAAGCTACCTAAAGACGTTTTATTAATAAATATGATGCGGAAATCAGTATGATAAAAAAATTTCCTTAACAATTTTGTAAATTTAAGCTTAAATTCCTTATTCAAAGGACCCATTTCAGGTACCAAGAAATATTTTATATCCTTCGGCACTGTAATACATGGAAGTTGAGGGCTATAAACATTATTTAAGAAGGATCTAATTAGTTTGTCTACATATTGAACAGGAAAACTATTATTAGTAAAGTATGATCTTAGATTATTAAATTCATCATTAAGTAAGGTAAAATTAGAGGTCAAATTATATCCTCTGAACAGGAGAGTTTTAATACAAGACATCTTATAGTTGAAATCAGTAAAACTAAAAAAATTCATGCCCAAACCAGTGAAAGTGGGTTTCCTGTAAACTGATGTAGTAATAGAATCACCGTTTTTCGAAATTAAAAGATCTAAGAAGGGGAGGGAGCCATTTTGCTCAGTTTCCATTGTATACGTTATATTGGGGTGCAAAGAATTTAGGAAGTTAAAGAATTGTTGCGCTTGTACCGCATTATCAAAGACTGCTATCGAATCATCAACGAAGCGTCGATAGAAAATTGGCTTGAGATGAGTGGGAGATTGTCTAAAAATTACACTTTCTAAATGAGTCATAAAAAAGTCAGCTGCTAACGGTCCGACTGGTGATCCCATCCCTACCCCATCAATTTGTTGGTAAACCTTATTGTTGAAAGTGAAATAGCATTGTTTGAAGACCAATTCTAAAAGTTCCTTCAAATGAGACAATGAAAAACCATGAAAATTATCAACTGAGCTAAAAACCCTATCTAAAATAATGGCAATAGTTTCAGATACAGGTACATTTGTGAAAAGTGACTTTACATCAAAACTGACAAAAAACTTTTTTGAATCGAAGTTTTTACCAAGGAGGTCTTTTTGGAATTCAAACGAGTTATTTATAGTGTAAGCATTTTCGCAAGAATTTTTTCTAAACTTAGAAATCTTAAATTTCAATCTTTCATATTTAGGAAGAGTGATTTGCAGTGTATTAAGAATTTGGCAAAGAACCAGGAGATTGTTGTGACTAGACCAGACAAGGGTAACGGAGTGGTTATTTTGAATAAATCGGACTACATAAACAAAACTAATGAAATCCTAAGTGATCTTACTAAATTCAAACAAATTCTAGAACCTGTAAATAAAGTCATTGTAAGGTTAGAAGACCAGGTTAATAGATTTCTGTCACGACTAAAGTCCTTAAAGATAATAAAAAATGATACTTACTCTCAGTTGTTCGCATCTGGTGCTAATCTTGCTCAATTATACTGTCTGCCTAAAATCCATAAAGCTGGAACACCTCTCCGTCCTATTTTAGCTTCGTATAACTTACCCACCTTTCAATTGGCAAAATTTGTTGTTCGTCTCCTGTCCCCCTTTGCGAAAAATGCTTACACTATAAATAACTCGTTTGAATTCCAAAAAGACCTCCTTGGTAAAAACTTCGATTCAAAAAAGTTTTTTGTCAGTTTTGATGTAAAGTCACTTTTCACAAATGTACCTGTATCTGAAACTATTGCCATTATTTTAGATAGGGTTTTTAGCTCAGTTGATAATTTTCATGGTTTTTCATTGTCTCATTTGAAGGAACTTTTAGAATTGGTCTTCAAACAATGCTATTTCACTTTCAACAATAAGGTTTACCAACAAATTGATGGGGTAGGGATGGGATCACCAGTCGGACCGTTAGCAGCTGACTTTTTTATGACTCATTTAGAAAGTGTAATTTTTAGACAATCTCCCACTCATCTCAAGCCAATTTTCTATCGACGCTTCGTTGATGATTCGATAGCAGTCTTTGATAATGCGGTACAAGCGCAACAATTCTTTAACTTCCTAAATTCTTTGCACCCCAATATAACGTATACAATGGAAACTGAGCAAAATGGCTCCCTCCCCTTCTTAGATCTTTTAATTTCGAAAAACGGTGATTCTATTACTACATCAGTTTACAGGAAACCCACTTTCACTGGTTTGGGCATGAATTTTTTTAGTTTTACTGATTTCAACTATAAGATGTCTTGTATTAAAACTCTCCTGTTCAGAGGATATAATTTGACCTCTAATTTTACCTTACTTAATGATGAATTTAATAATCTAAGATCATACTTTACTAATAATAGTTTTCCTGTTCAATATGTAGACAAACTAATTAGATCCTTCTTAAATAATGTTTATAGCCCTCAACTTCCATGTATTACAGTGCCGAAGGATATAAAATATTTCTTGGTACCTGAAATGGGTCCTTTGAATAAGGAATTTAAGCTTAAATTTACAAAATTGTTAAGGAAATTTTTTTATCATACTGATTTCCGCATCATATTTATTAATAAAACGTCTTTAGGTAGCTTTTTCTCAGCGAAGGATCGAACCCCTGACTCGTTGCGTAGCGGTGTTGTATATTTATTTACCTGCCCTAGGTGTCTCCTTGGGAATTACATCGGCAGCACTGTTCGCTCTCTCAGGGCTAGATTTTATTCGCATATGGGAATAAGTGGCCGAACAGGTAAAATTTTAAAAACTAAAGAAGCCTCCAGTATTCGTGAACACAGCATTAAATGTAAAATTGATGTCACTTTAGACAATTTTAAAATTCTTGGTTGTAATACTTGTCCCAACTCACTAAGAATTTTAGAATCGCTTTCATTAAAGCATTGTCCCCTAGTCTGAATGTTGACTCATCGCCGTCCCTCTCAATTTGCTATGATCCCTCCTCCTTCCCCAATTCCTTATAATCCCTCCTTCCCCAATCGCCCTCGCCATCTCTCGTGTTTCCCGTTCTTGCTCTGCTCAAATTAGTCGGCCTCGGATACTGCAGTGTAAGGTAGATAGTTCCATTGTTCCAGTGTACTATTGGTAATTTTTCCAGTGTATTAATTTCACATTTACTACATGTATTTAAAAATAACTTCTTAATTTTTATATGTAAATCTGTATAACTTAGAATTTAACCCTCTTTTCTCAGTCTTTTAAAATTTGTCTTTACGAATAGGTTATAGAAATTTTCTGTTTGTTTTTCATTCAATATTGATTTTAATTTCACATTGTTATTAAACAGCCTGAAGATGAGCGTATTGCTCGAAACGTTGCGCATTAAAGAAGACTTTTCATGGCATTTACATTTCTCCTTGTCATTGGATTTCTCTTAAATATTAATATATATATATACATGCCACTAAAATTCACTGAAAAATGAACCTTACTGTAAATAGATTTAAATGTGGTGGATATGCGTTCCACATTACAACTTGGAAAGACCTCTTTAGATATTTGGAAATTTGGGCGATTAATTATATTAACCGAAATCCATATTGGGCTCCAAATAAATCTAACCTAACTTAACGTAACCTACCTTACAAAAAAACATTTACATGTGGTTGTATGACGTGCTGGGCGATTTATCTACATATCTAACTATACGCTACACGAACTAGTCCCATGTTCAGCATGGGAAAGCAAAAATTCTAAGGTAATTACTCTAACCTAACCTACAAAAAAAAACACTTACATGTAGTTGTATGTTACCTTAAAGGTCTAATAAGGAATTTATTTTTTTTAAATAAAAACAAAAAATTGCCCACGATTCTTAGCATATATATATATATATATATATATATATATATATTATATATATATATATATATATATATATATATATATATGTGTGTGTGTGTGTGTGTGTGTATATATATATATATATATATAAATAAACAGTGCCCGAATTGAGGGGGAAGAAGATGGCATCCCCCTTGTCAACCCAAAATCAAATAACCATCCCCTTGTTATCCAAATAAAATACGCTTTAACAACCTAAACATGAGTGATTTGCATGAATCGATCTTGTCATTCTAATGAAAATAAATTATGTTCTATGTTGGCGTTCTTATACGAGATTGTAAAACTTTAAAACTGTAGAATGGACTAAGTGTTTTAAAATTAAATTTTAAATGGTTTAAAATAAGTATTCTATGGTCATATAATGTGTTATGATTAAGGGAAAGGAACAGGGGGTTAATTGTGATTAAAATGGATTTTATGATGGTATTTCAAAATATAAGTTCCAAGTCAGGTATCACAATTGACTTTCATGAAAAAATATGGAAATCACTGAAAAAAACGTTTCACTAAACTGATGATTTTGTTGCATATCTTTCTCTGAAATTCACCAGAATGTAGCATTATGCAGTTACATTTTTAAATTTTCATGGAGGGCATGCCCCTAGAACCCCTACCCTACCTACCCTCACCACCATCTCGATTGTTAAAAGTTTACAATTCGATCACTGTATATACGAGAGGTGATCAAAAAGTTCTCGGCCTGACCTAGATATAATACATATTTTGAGATCAAATTTACATCATATCTAGTACAGCTATTATTAAATACGTGTATAAAATATAAAAACTCTAATCAAAATATTTTTTGTTTTACAGGTTGTAATATGAAGCAATGTGATAAACTTTGTGAAAATGGACAAATTTAATTTGAAATACGCGCCCTCATTAAATAAGAATGACTCCCAAAACGTTTTTGAAGATAAGCAGCACATATTAGGAGACTCTGCCCCATCTTATTCTACTGTTAAAAAGTGGTGTGCGGAATTCAAACGGGGCAACACGTCGATTAAAGATGATGAACGGTCCGGGCGGCCATCAATTTCAACTTCTGAAGAAAATGTCCAAAAAGTCAATGATCTTTTCATGAATAATCGCCGACTTAGTGTGCGATTTATAGCTGAGAATGTCAGCATTTCATTTGGCAGCACACATTCAATATTAGCAGACAAAAGCTTGAAAAGTGTTTGCAAGATGGGTGCACAAATGTTGACTGACAACTAGAAGAGAACTCGAGTTCAAATTTCAAGACAATGTTGAACCTTTTTCAGCAAGATCCAGAAAAATTTGTACCTAGTTTATTACTATGGATGAAACATGGATTCATCATTTCGATCCAGAGTCAAAACAACAAAGCGTGTCTTGGAAAACATCCGTCTTCATCAACTCTCAAGAAGTTTCATGTTGTGCCATCAGCTGGCCTCTGTTTTCTGGGATGCAAAGGGAGTTGTGCTCATTGACAACCTTGACAAAGGAGCCAACATTACAGATGATTACTATGCACGGCTGAAAAAACTACGCGAAGTCATCAAGCAAAAGCGACGAGGGAAACTCAGTCGAGGTGTCCTGTTTCACCAGGACAATGCTCCTGCTCACAAGTCTGCAGTTGCGATGGCTGCCATCAGAGAAATGGGCTTCGAATTGCTTGATCACCCTCCATATTCGCCAGACCTAGCTCCTGGTGATTTCTATCTTTTTGCCAAATTAAAAGAACACCTCCGTGGACAGAGATTTTTGGGCGCTGATGACGTCTTGTTAGCTGTAAATGCCTGGTTAGAAGACCAAAATGAAGACTTCTTTTGAACTGTATCCAGAAGCTGGAAAAACGCTGGATCAAGTGTATATCCCTAAAAGGAGACTATGTAGAAAAATAATAATAAAAACTATCAACTTGACTCATCTTTCATTGTCAGGCCAAGAACTTTTTTATCACCCCTCGTATATATATATTATATATATATAATATATATATATATATATATATATATATATATATATACACACAAACACACACACACACACACAGTGGTTGGTTGCGCCTCAGTAGTGTAGTGGTTAGCGTCGCTGACTACGAATCTATCGGCCCCGGGAGCGAGACCCGGTGACGGTAGGCGGCGTGCAGTAAAACCCAGCTGTTCATCCTTCCACACAATAAAAAAAAGGGTTGGTAGATAAATGGTTAAGACGCTGGGCTACTAGTGGGGCGTGGTTCGGATCCCACGTTAAACTGTGAAAAGCTTGGCATTCGTCAGAATGAACAATTCGGGCGGAAGCTAAACCAATGTTAACCAAGGGTTTATATATATATATATATATATATATATATATATATATATATATATATATATATAAAACTTGATTGAAGGGTTTGTTCTTGGGGAACCGCAACTTAGTAAAGAGTAAGAGGACGAGAAAGTGGCACATGTTTTTTAGTCAGACGTTTCGGAAATTCAATTTCCATTATCAGTGCTAAAAATGGAAAGTAAAAAAGTGAACAAATATAGCGAGTAAAAGCTTTTATACAATAATTTATGAAAGGTACATGAAATGTACATTTCATGTATAACTTTAAATTATTATCATCATAGGACTGCATAAATATATTGTATAAAATCTTTTACTCACTGTATTTATTCATTGTTTTACTTTCATTTTTAGCACTGATGATGAAAATTGAATTTCCGAAATATCTGACTAATAAGCATGTACCACTTTCTCGTCCTCTTATTCCTTACTATATATATATATATATATATATATATATATATATATGTGGAATACAGAGTGGCTGCAGCTCCACAATTTCTTTAATTAAAAGCTGATTCTGTTGACTTTACGTCGTTGGAAAATTTGCTTGAAGCAAATTTTAAGCGGAAAGAGGAAAGATGAACGTTTACTTGCTGAAAACCTCTTTTAATTAAATATATACGAGAATATATATATATATATATATATATATATATAATATATATATAATATATATGCTTTCTCTGGAAGGCAATGAAAACTACGATGTCATTTACACAGATTTTGCTAAAGCTTTCGACAAATGCGATCGTGGTATGAGAGCACAAAATGAAAGATATGGGAATAACAGGCAAAGTGGGAAAATGGATCTACAACTTCCTCAGAGAACGTCTACAGGTCGTCAGAATTCAAGGTATATCATTATCAGAATCAGAAGTACGTAGCTCAGTACCACAAGGTACAGTACTGGCCCCACTCCGGTTCATTATCATGCTAAGAGACATAGACAGTGGAGTAAACAGCAACAGAAAGTAACATCCTTTGCAGACGACATAAATATCAGCAGAAAAATCAGCGATGGAAAAGAGGTAGAGGGCTTGCAGAGGGATACGAACAAAATATACACATAGTCAGAAGACTAAAATTAAGGGCAAATTAAGGGTTCTGCCAGAATCTTCTTTTTTTAGAGTTAGCCTAAAGTTGTTGCCCATAAATATTACCGCATAAGGTACGAAAAGAAGTTTAAAATCCTTCATGATTATGTTTGCTTTAACACAGAAGCTTCAATATTGTTTTCTTATGTCTGAGTCATCATTCAAGGTGCTGGTGATATATATATGAGGAACGTAAACAAAGTGCATACTATGCTTCAGATAGACATGAAATTCAGAGAAGCACGAAAGCGATCGATTTGGGGGCTATAATGACCGATGATGTCAAATTCTAAACACAAAATCAGATAGCGATAAATAAAGCAAAAAGAGTCGCCGGACAGGTACTAAGAACGTTCAAAAAAGGGACAAGACAGTAATGACTCCCCTGCTGAAAACAGTGATCATACCAAAACTTGAATACTGCTCAGTCTTGACGTCCCAATATAAAAAGGAAGAAACTAATAAACTAGAAGAAACGCAGAGACATTTCACAACTAAGATTGATGGTTGCAAAAACTCAACTACCAGGAAAGACTACATAAAGTAAATCTGTACTCCCTGGAAGAAGAAGAGAGAAGTACCCTATAATCTACATATGAAAAATGATCGAAAAATTGGTACTAAACCTCAAATTAAACCCAATTACCATCCAAACAACGTTGGAAAATAGGAAAGGCAGAATTTGGAGTGTTCCCAAATTAAAGACCGGGCAAGGGACCTCTTCAACACTGAAGGAAAATAGCTTGGTTGTCAGGGGAACAAGACTTTTTAACCAGCTTCCAAAGGACCTCAGAAATGTTACAGGGTCAAAGTTGAAGTCTTCAAAAGAAGACTAGATGCGTGGCTCAGGACGGTACCAGATAAGCCGGGTGTACCTGGCTATGTGCAGTGGAGAGCGCAAGAGAGCAACTCTCTCCTCCACCAAGCCAGGCCTAGAGGCAGGGCCACCAGCTTGACCTTCGTATGAAGAGAGACCAACGCACGGGACTACAACGAGGTACGAGGAGGTGTATATACACCTATATTTTATATATATATTAAAAAAACACTTTATTAGCAGACTATTCATAGTTCATATGACAAATAGTAATGATAAAAGCTAAATAAACGAATATACGAGACTGACGTAGACTGAAAATAAGACATATAAGTAATAAAAATGAAAATGAGAGTGATGAAAAATAGCAACGAAGATGTTAGTGAAGCTTCAGATAAATGTTTTCGTAACATGTTTTGAAAACATATGACATGACTGATGAATAGCTTCGATAACTGAATTGGCTGGTTTTTTAATTCTTTGCATTAGATTGTATTGAGCACGTCTTCTTACCTGCAGGAAGGCTTCAGACATTGTGGTTAGCAAACATTTGCGAAGCTGAGCATCTTATGTAGGCAGTCTGAAAGATCTATTATCAATTAAGGGTTCTGCCAGAATCTTCTTTTTTTAGAGTTAGCCTAAAGTTGTTCATAAGGTACGAAAAGAAGTTTAAAATTCTCTATGATTATGTTTGCTTTAACACAGAAAATTCAATATTGTTTTTTTATGTCTGAGTCGTCATTCAAGGTGCTGGTGATATATATATATATGCTTCCCTCTGGATAAAGCCAAAGGGAGGCATGTTCGTCAAATAACTGACATGCCTTCCTCTGGCTTTTTCCGGAAACATGTAGCAATACCAGTCCCACCTTCTCTTGATTGGTATACTGAGCCATCAGGGTATTTTCTTTCCTGAAATATGTAAAACTGACATTAGAAATGCGTTTGTTTCACTTTAAAAATATAATGTCTATTTTTGCTATGGGTTCAAACTTCTGGGACACCCTGTATATAGTAGTTTATGTCAGGAGGCTACGAGGCTTACATGCAGTATGTGAAAAGATGCCTCGTCGTGTTGCTGTTTACGACGTATCACCTTTCACGTGTTATAGATTGACTAGATAGTCAGGCTGTGGTTGCAATGAGAAAACGAGGTTTCCACAGTTTTAGTTCCCACATGGTGGGATAATTACAGTGTGTCGCAATCCAGAGGGAAACAAGTTTCTTGGGAGCAAATGCAAGAAGACCGTCAACTGTTTCAAAATGAACCAAAGAGAACCCCTGTTTTTCAGGTGAATTTGATAACACCATATATATATATATATATATATATATATATATATATATATATATATATACACACACTCAGAATGGTCCCCTGAGAAACTTATATGTTAAACACAGACCGTGCATGGAACAAGGAACTCTTCTGGGAAAATTAAATCCACTATAGTCCGAATAAGTAATGGTAAATGACAAATACCATAGTTTTTCTTTTTCATGATGCAAGCCCGACGTGGGCAAAGGGTCTCTCGCAAAGAGGTCCCATAAATATAGCTTCCCTCACCAGCTATCTGCAAAGCAGACAGGATCCAGCTTTGGAACATGGATCTAGGATTTAAAGCAAGCCTAGCCCTGCTACATTTAAAAGTGGACGCTCAATGTCCCGGTTGAGGTTAAGTTTTGTTTTTTTTGGCTAAAAATACAATAGTTACCCCCTTTTTCTTTGATATATTCAATCCGACGTGAATGCAACGAGTCTTTTGCTTATATTGAGGTTCTAAATGTAGCAGGGCTAGGCTTGCTTTAAACCCTAGATCCATGTCCCAAAGCTGGATCCTGTCTGCTTTGCAGATAGCTGGTGAGGGAAGCTATATTTATGGGACCTCTTTGCGAGAGACCCGTTGCCCACGTCGGGCTTGCATCATGAAAAAGAAAAACTATGGTATTTGTCATTTACCATTACTTATTCGGGGGGGTCAGTCCAGAATAGGCACCTGATGTACCTCAATCCCAGATGAAGCACCTGCGTTCAACCTCAATCCCAGAATAGGCACCTTGCAAGGAATTAAATAAAAAAACCCTGATGATTACAAAATTTATTGTTTATACAAAGTTTATTACAAATGTAATAAAGGCAAAGTTATAAAAGGTTTAAAGTGGTTTAATGAATAAAGAAAAATTTTAGATATTATAAATTCCTGCAATATGAGCCCGAATGTTTCTGAATCCATCTGAAGCAAATCTATCTTGCCACATAAATTGGTATAGATATAGGTTAGGTTAGGTTAGGTTAGAGTTGATTTTTTCAAATATTGATAAAAACAATGAAATTATATCTCTAAAAACTGTTTATATTTTTTTCTCCTAATCCCAGATTAAGCACGTGTGTTTTGCCTCAATCCCAGATTAAGCACCTAAAAATGATTTCAGGTGCCTATTCTGGGATTGATCCCTTATTCGGACTATAGTGGATTTAATTTTCCCAGAAGAGTTCCTTGTTCCATGCACGGTCTGTGTTTAACATATATATAATATATATATTATATATATATTAAAATCCCCAAGATAAACGAAATAAAAGTTTGAAATGACCTAAGACTTTCGAAGGAGACCCTCCTCCATCTTCTGGGCCAGACTTAAAACTAATTAAATATAAAAGTTAGAGACAGATGGACGACTGGAGGCACATGCGCGATCTACATGGTTATTTCCTGAAATATCTTAGGAGAGCTATTAAATAAGGATTACTGAGTTTTAAAAAAAAAATTGTTTAAAATATCGTTTATGTCAAAAGATCCTTCGTTATTATTAAAGTTTTCAGTATTTTTATAAGAAAGAAGTCTGTTAATTTTCTCTTTTTCTCTTCAGAAATAATTAAAAGAAGAGACGAGTACTTGAAATCTAATCTATGGTTATATTCAGCTCGATGTGAGAGAAGAGAGAAGACTAAGGAACGATCGACGTTTCTTAGACTATATTCGTGTTGATATTTCCTTCATTTAAAATCATTATTCTCTTCGACATAAAACCTATTACAATCACGACATTTTAGTTTATATCCTCCAGTGTTATCAGTGTTTTCCTTGAATTTAGTTTTTTGTAAAGATTCTTAGTGGTGCAAAGCACTCTGTAGACTATGTTAATTATTTTTAGGAAGATTGGTTAATTAATGCTTTGCAGACGAAAGATAACGTCACTGTAATCTTAGTTTCGAATTTAGAATTATATTTATTGCCATGAAATATTTTCTTCGCAATGTTGAGAGAATTAATTAAGAATTTTACTTTCAATAAATTAAACTGGGAAAAGGGTAAATCAGATCTTTAACTTCAACTCCTAAAAATTGAGGACTACCTATTCTTAAAACCCTTACAAACACACGGATTAAGATACCTTTCTTTGTAGAGGAGGAATGTAACGAAAACCAATGAATGTATAAAATTAACCCTTTCAAGCAGTGCTCTTCAACTTGGGCGGTACCGCCCACTAGTGGCTCAAGGATCTCATTAATCTAAAGGTAATTGCAATTAATTTTATTGTTTTATGCAGGGTATATAACTTTTAGTTTGAGTTTTTGCATTTTGGGCGATACGGAAATTTTATCCTCGCAAAAGTTACAAAAGTGGGCGGTAAGCATAAAAAGGTTGAAGAGCACTGCTTTAAAGCCTACTGGGTCGAATACATACAGTTTCAAATACACGCATTTAGACTTAACCCTACAAAAAAGTTCGGCGTTAAGGGGTTAAATAAGTGTCCTTTCTATGAACTGTAATTGTCGGTCTATTTGATGATAATCAAATAATGCGAACATCGAGGAAAGATATTTGGGAATTGTTTTTCCTTTCCAAGATAAATTGTATCGAAGGTAAAATACTGTTTAAACTACGTAAAACAACATCAACATCAGTGTTATTAGAAAGAATAGCAAACACAACATTTACATATCTGTACCAGACCAATCGAAGGATCTAAAATTTGGTGGAGAAATTTCTTCTCATAAAGCTCCATAAAAACGTTGCTCAAGGTAGCTGAGCCAATAAAAGGATTCATTAATACCAAAGAACGAGTGTAAAAGGCAAAGCGTGATTAGATTTAAAAATATCTTGCGAGGGAGAGATAAAATAATGTTATTTTTAGTAAGAAATTCTTTCAACCATTCGGAAGACGTTGCTACACGGACTTTCGTAAACAAAGAAACTACATCAAAGCTAACCATATTTTTTTCTGACAAATCCTCCTTGTTTACTTTAACAATAAAGTCTTTCTGTGTTTTCTTTATATGGGCACGTGCTACATTACCGACTAAGGGAGAAAGGGATTTAGAAAGCCACTTCGTATAGAACAACAAGAGGCATTACAAAACAAAATCGAATTTCATAATGTCGACGTTCGAGCTTATGCAAGTCGGCCTCAGTTCAGATCGATCTTATGCAAGTACTATATGGATTTCAAATGAAAATGAAAAATTTGTTCAGTATTTTAACTGAAAGTTACGTACAGTTCATATTTTCATTGATAATGACTAACATAACCAGTCCTAATCTAACCTATATTTGGGGGTACCAATATTCGAAATAATAGGTCTCAGTGTGTGTGTTATCATATATATATATATATATATATATATATATATATATATATATATATATGTATATATATATATGGAATGTGTGTGGGTGTGTATGTCCCTTTTCACTTTCATAAATTACTTAAAAATCAATGGACTAACTGACGTTCATGAAACTTAGCACGATAAGAAAAGACTCTTTCTAGTGCCATTTCAGCACCAGTGTCCGTCCACCCTTTCTCACAATTCACCACACTAATTTTTTCTCCTCGAAAGAGGGAGGAGGCTGCAGAGGCTCGCAAACGAAACGACAGAAGGAACCCATACGAAGAATGTCGTTCAGTAAACAAAATGTGAAAATACAGGATCTCATTTTGGATCCGATCTCCGCTGTCAAAAGTGCGCCGTTGAATTATGAATGTAATACCCATCCCGTTATGGGTATTATTTTCTCAATATATGTGACAAGATACGAAACGGCAATAAGCCTCTGGTCTCTTATTTCTTTTTATATGTTTAAAGATGCTGGTCGCAGAAGATTGCTCTAAACAAATGAGTTCCTTCAGTGCTTATTTCTATTTATTATTATTATTATTATTATTATTATTATTATCATTATTATTATTATTATTATTATTATTATCGTTGAGGCAAATATACAGATATGTATTCAATACAGAAGAGCATAATATTACTAATGCTGTATTATGTTCTATACCAGCGATTCCTAACCTGTGGTACACGGAGCTCGTTTAAAAGGTGGTACGTAAGAGGGTTTTATTACTGAGCTTTCTAATTGATAATTACTTTAATAATAATTTAAAAGTAATATTAGCAATAAAAGATGAAAAAACCGCAACCTTTCCGGACTGTGGTACTTAGAAAAGCATGGTGGTACGTCGACTTTAAAAGGTTGGGAACCCTTAATCTATAGTCTATACAATCGATCTTAGGATAATTAGTGTGGTACATCATTATTCCAAGTCGTTCGATTTTTAGTGAACGTGGATAAAGTCACTCCTTCAAAAGCATAAAATTTTAAGGTCATTCCACTTCGTAAAATTATTTTCCTTCATTTTTTAAATTTCCTTTCGTGATATTCGCTGAACGAAGTGGATTTTTTCCGGATTAATAATTTTATATTTAATATCAACGAAACCATTCATTTTTTCCATTAAACCGATTTTAAATAAGTTAAATAATGTATATAACACAAAATCTCCTTTATTTTGATAATGTACAACTTGCAATTTAAGTAGGCTGACCATATTTCCTTGAGACAAAAACGGGACATTGGGATGGCAAAAAAGGGACGGGGGTTATGTAATATTCTGTATTCATGAAAAAGTAAGTACATAAACCGGGACAAAATTGACATTTTTATTAAAACGACGGGACGGCCAGGAAATATAAAAAAAACGGTACTGTCCCGTTCAAAACGGTACGTATGGTCAGCCTAAATTTAAGCCTAATTATATGGGGTGACTCTTGCATATACTGTAGTTGCTTTCCTACGTAATTTATATAATTACTTTATAGTTTTTTACGATAATTCTAATAATTTTCACAATAATATAAGCATTAACACGATATTATTTTGAAAAGGGAAGCGTAGAAACACATGTTAATTTCTTATAAAATTATAATACACGATAAATTTACGATAATATAATCTTTATTATAAAATAGTGGTTAGACAATTTCCTTTTGCAACACAAAGGAAATTGCCTAATCCTAAAATATCAATATTATACATTTTTAGGATAATACAATACTATTCAGTGAATACAATGTTATTATGATATATTATTATATTATTATATATATATAATATATATATATATATATATATATATATATATATATATATATATATATATATGAAAATTATTTCACGAAAGTAACACGTGAATAATATTTATGATGAAAATAACTATGAGAGAAAAAGGAAACACAGAATGGTACTCAAGCGCTTTCGTCTAATGACATCCTCAAGAACATTGAAATAAATAACAAGTTCGAGACTATATATAGGTCACAAAATTTAATTAAAAAATAAAAATTGTAGGAGGAGCATACAAATTTATAAGGAAAAACTACCAGAGTTTTAGCACTTTGTCCCTCTTGTCTAAATCCGTTCTGAACGAATTCAAAACAACAGGATTAAGCTAAAAAAGGCCCCGTTAATGTTGAAATTATTTGTAAGTTGAATAATGGCAAACTCAAGAATATTTCTATTAACAATGTTGCTTGAGTGAAACAAAATTGAAGCATTATTCCAACCAATACAATGGGATAACTCTGACAAATGGACGAAAAGGGCACTGGACGACTGTTCCGTTCTAACAGAATATTGATGCTGTTTTACACGTGTTTGTAAATCCTTTTCCATCTGTCCAAAAACTGAAAAACTGAAAAACTTAATAATATACGCACTGAAACCAACGATAGATTGATCAGTTTCGACGTTTGTTCATTGTTTACAAAAGTGCCGATTGATGATATGCTTGACTTTCTCTCCCGAGAATTACAAAGTATTCACCTGCCACTACCTTCACACATCGTTTTGGAACTCATTAAACTTTGCATCAAAGGCTGTAAATTCACTTTCAATAGCGAATATTATTAACAGGTTTTTGGGATGGCCATGGGTAATCCCTTGTCGCCCCACCTCTCCAATATTTACATGGAGTTTTTCGAAGTTACTTACATTCCGAGAATCCTTGGGATTGGCATCCCATGGTTGCGGTACGTCGACGATATTTTGTGTATCTGGCCCATAAAGCGTGACCTGGATGACTTCCTCCTTCAGTTAAATAATCAAGTCCCCTCCATTAAGTTTACTTTAGAAGTGGAACGAAACAACCCAATCTCGTTTTTGGACATGGGTGTGCATAAAGAAAGCCCAGGTTTTAAGTTTAGTATTTATCGGAAAAAACAAACAATTTGTCCTGCGTACATTTTTACTCCGGACCTGACACCCCCATCAAGAAAGCTATATTTTCTTCAGTGTTTCTCTGCGCTCTTAGGATTGCTAGTCCGGAATACATGGATGCCGAATTAGAAAAAATTAACAGTATTGGAAGTGATTTGCGTTACCCACCTGCTTTTTCAGAATCTTGTCTTGAGGCAAAACGAACTTTCTATCGTGTGAATAATAACCCTCGCACTTTGTCGAAGAATATTTTAGTACTTCCATTTTTCCCAGGCTTTTTAGGTATTGTTAATGTACTTAAACTTTTGAATATCAATGTAGTATTTTTCTATGACAATATTGTAAAAAATATCATAGTAAAAAATAGCCCTACCAATAATTCAGGCATTATCTATAAAATCGGTTGTAAACAATTGATTCCTTTTTATACTGGATAGACGGGAAAGGATTTGCAAACGCGTGTAAAACAGCATCAATATTCCGTTAGAACGGGACAGTCATCCAGTGCCCTTTTTGTCCATTTGTCAGAGTTATCCTACTGTATTGATTGGAATAATGCTTCAATTTTGTTTCATTCAAGCAACATTGTTAATAGAAATATTCTTGAGTCTGCCACTATTCAACTTACAAATAATTTCAATATTAGCCACGACCTTTTTCCGCTTGATCCTGTTGTTTTGAATTCGTTCAGAACGGATTTAAACAAGAGGGGCAAAGTGCTAAAACTCTGGTAGTTTTTCCTTATAAATATGTATGCTCCCCCTACAATTTTTTTTTTTTTGTGACCTATATATAGCCTCGAACTTGTCATTTATTTCAATGTTCCTGAGGATGTCATTAGACGAAACACTTGAGCACCATTCTGTTTCCTTTTTCCTTCGTGGTTATTTTCTATATATATATATATATATATATATATGCACACTTGTTGGAAAAGCAGAACAATGTCGATCTACACAATTTCTGAACTTGCATAATGTCGAAAACCTCGACCTTATGTATGTCATTTAAATTCATACTAAATTAGTTTAAATTTGGGCAGATTAGGTTGCATTATGCCCGGTTAAGTTGTACTAGGTCAGGTTAGGTTATGTTAGTCATTATCAATGAAAACATGAAATGTACGTATGTGTGAGGAACTTTTAATTAAAATATTGAGCAAGCGTTTCATTTTTATCTGAAATCCATATACTTGCATAAGGTCGATCTGAAATATGGCCAACTTGCATAAGGTCGAACGTCTACATTATGAAATTCGATTTTGATACATAATGCCTCCTGTTGTTCTGTACGATTTGGGTAAAGGTGTTTTCTGGTGAAGAGAAGTGCTGAATTCTGGATTTTGGTTTCATTCTTTGCTCATAAATGCCCATCACGATTGAAGATATTTTGAGCCAGCTTACGGCTTCAACCATTGTTTTTAATATCATTCATTCTCTGACGCGAAAGGTGTTACTTCTATTTTGCCTCAAAAATCTTGTACATAGTTTCTTTCTCAGCCGATCAATCGAGCGTTAACGCAATAGAAATTTTGTCGTTTAAAATTAGTTTTGGAAAGATATTTTCCAGTCATTACATATTGGGTATAATCGGCTCTACATTTTTTATTCTAACAGTGAAATAAAAATATAAAGCTACTTTCAAAATCGAATCTAGTTCATTGTTACTTCTGCTCTTATTACGTTTAATTCAGTGGCAAGAAGCCGTTACACGAACAAAATTGAATTTCTTAATGTCAACGGGACGTTTGACCTTATGCGAGAATATGGATTTCAGATTTCAAACTAATTTCAGATTTTCAATGAAGACGACTGACCTAACCTAACCTAGCGTAACCTAACCGGGCATAAATTAACCTAACTTGACTTAATTTAAACTAACTTCTCTTGACTTAATTTAAACTAACTTCTTAGTATTGATATTATTATGCATGTAGACATTGTGCAGATCGACTTTGTTCCGCTACCCGGCGAGAAGTCTCTCTTTAGTTCTCTTATAGCTCAGACGCGCAACAGTAATCTTTCTCTTTTGTTTTTTATGTGAACCCAACAAACACAATATTCCATTACTGGAAGTGCAACACCTTTCCATTTACATGGATACTTTATAACAACGCTTTCGTGTTTTTCAAAGAAAACTCTTCATTGATAAAACAAATAATTCAATTATTTCAACGTGGGACATACAAATTTGGTATACTTCCTTTATCACAGATTGGTCCTTATCATTTATTAATATTGCTGTTATAATTAATTTTATCATCAATATCATTATTAACAATATGATCAATATTAGCATTATTATTATTATTACTAATATAAATACCTCTCTAAACTGAAAACAGTCTCTTTGACACGCTTAACTGAATATAATATGCGAAATACCCTAAACCCCCCAAATAATATTAAGAAGTTCTGAAGAAACAAAGAAGTATCAGTCCGAAACGACACAAGAAAGGCCGTTAAATACAAAATTCATAAATGGCACTTAAACAAACATTTATCAGCACTGATTTATTAAAAGAGATATATTTCACGCTATTTTTTTATACGAAGTTACGTAAGAATTTTTTTTTAATCAACACTTAAATCATTCCATAATTTCAACCCAACGAAAATGGGGGATTTTTGTGAGGAAGATAATCTACAATGAATTGACAAAAGTAAATAGACAGCAAGATGATTGTTCTCAAGAACAAATGGCAAAATTCATCAATGGAATGCCAGAAAGTGTGTCAGCTTTACATAATGCAAAAGGTAAAGGAACACGATTCTTAATATACTGATTCAATAAATGTTATTATTTGTTGACTTTTATTATCAAATGAAAGCTATTGAAAAGGGGACCCCCCCTCCCCAACACGAATGTGTCTATTTACTTTTGTCAACCTTCTGTAAATTAAAGGATACCTTGGCAAGTTCTTCTTTTAGTTACATATGAGTGAATGTCTTGATGAGCTACAAAATATTTATTAATCGCCGTAAATTAATGATTTTGTTCTTCCATTTGGAAATGAATATTAAATATGCCATTTTGATCGTATCAATAATAATCCTTCATAGTTTTAACTTTTTAAAGATTACATTCGCACGAAAACACAAATCAGCATCAGTGATAAACTATACTCTTATATAATATCTCGTTCGCGCATCTGGGCACTTTGGCTGTAGTTTGTATTACAGAACCTAACTTAACATTCCTCGCTTTGCATATCTGAGTGATCGGCCTACTTCGCCTCTAAAACTCACGTTATTGATTTCCATGTGTCGCTGAGTCGTATGGTAATCATATTCATATATCTTTACTGAAGGTCAATATCAATATACGAAAAATGCAGAGTCGTTAACATACCATCCAGTGCGAGTACTAGTGAAAGAATTAATTTTTACACACACACACACACACACACACACACACACATTATACGAGTATATACTTCGTGTGTATATATATATATAATATATATATATATATATAAGAGAATGACGTATGAAAACGGCTTCATAGACTGAAGTTTGAGCATTTAGGGAATTAATAAATGTCCCACATGGAGACGAACTTTGGGTTCACATGATATGTATAGCATGGTACGTAATCAAACGTCCCTACTCGTGTCCTTTTTTTTTTGTACTTTCGAGTTAGAAGGGAGTCATGAGTGACGGGGATAAGTGCACACGACAGGGAAGATTGAATTAGTTCTTCATGGTAAAAGGATTAGGCCGCGGACATGAAAGAAAGAACTGCATTACTGTTGTTCATCTAAAATTCAGGGGTGGGGAAACTTTTCAGTACCAAGGGCGAAAATCGATAACATAAACACCTCCGCGGGCGTCTGGCAAATTTTAAGCTTATATACAGCGTGTCCCAAAGAAATGTATACCCACTTTGTTCGATAATACCAGCTATGAGGATAATAAATATATTACTTTTTATATGTTTTTTAATAAAGAATTTTCTCCTGAATATAAATATGTAAGTATTTTTATTAAAAATTGAAGAACAAAAAAGTTACAGATGTTTAAATTATAATTATTATTTTCGAGACTTCATGTGCGATATTTTCTAATATTTTAACCGACTGTTTTGAGATACTTATGTTTAGTGTTGATATTGAAGCATAAATGTTGTAATTATTAGTTAATTCAAAAAATTTACAAATTCCATGGTTAAATGACACTTTATCTAAGATGTTCGACGTCTTCCAGAACGTTGTTTTTGTAAGTTTTGCACAGTGCCGTCGGTTTCAAACTTATCTCGTATACGTGCAAAAATATTAGAAAATATCGCACATGAAGTCTCGAAAATAATAATTATAATTTAAACATCTGTAACTTTTTTGTTTTTCAATTTTTAATAAAAATAATTACATATTAGATTCAAGAGAAAATTCTTTATTAAAAAACATATAAAAAGTAATATATTTATTATCCTCATAGCTGGTATTATCGAACAAAGTGGGTATACATTTCTTTGGGACACGCTGTATATAAGATGTATTTTTAAAAAGCTATTTGCTGGGCTGTAAATAAATAATTTTTAGTAAATAATAAATACCTAAGCGGGCGAATTGAAATTAGCTCGTGGGCGAAATTTCGCCCGCGGGCGAGGGTTTCCCACCCCTGAATTCTAAATGAATGGTCGAAAACTGATTTTTTACTGAACTACAAAAGCTGTGATCAAAGGTCGTTCATACAATTTTTCTTAAATTTTTAAGTCATTCATAAATCGTATTTTGCTGAAAATCGTCAAAGTCTTAACAATTCCCATGTTTCTCATCTTATATGAACCTCAGTTAGTGAAAAACACGTGTATAGTACTTATGGCCAATGTCGTAACACCGTTTCCCGTTCTATCAGCAAAGTTAAGCGAAATTGGGTCTGGAGAGTGATTGGACGGAGGACCGTCCTTCCCGTCCAGAGGATGTAGCAACCAGTGGTTAGGATCTCACGTAAAGTTGTAGGTCCCCTCTGTCATGTTGTGAAGGAGATTAAACAGCCATATCAAACCGTATTCATTTACCTACCTAACTATTCTTTCCACTCATTACAGATTTAAAGATACAGACAGAAATTTTTTTCAGGTACACGGTAACATTTTTAAACTAATGACCAACTCAAATGTCATCTTATAAAGACGTTTTCGTTAAAATATATAAATACAATTAAAACCAAAAGTTTAGGCACCCTTCCGATAATCTACGATTTTAGCAAATATTTTAAACAATATCAATCCTACAGTTAATAATCTACTACCTCATAACAATGTGATCGAGTAAACTTGTATCAACCCCTGAATGGTATGTAATTTGAACATTCGTTGTCTTCAGAACAAATAAAAAATAATCTCCTATGGTAACGGATTTTTGTTACACTATATATATATATGCGCCTTATGTACTTCGGTGGTGTAGTGGTTAGCGTCGCTGACTACGAATCTACCGGCCTCGGGATCGAGACCCGGTGACGGCAGGCGGCGCGCAGCAAAACCCAGCTGTTCCTCCATCCACACAATAAAAAAAATTGGTTGGTAGATAAATCAGTACCATGGGTAGCCTCGTGGTTAAGACGCTGGGCTGCTGGTGGGGCGTGATTCGGATTCCACGTTAAACTGTAGGTCCAAGGTCGAGTGAAAAGCTTGACCTTCGTCAGAATGAAAAATTCGGGCGGAAGTTAAACCAAGGTTATAGAGAGAGAGAGAGAGAGAGAGAGAGAGGATTCACTAAATAGACATTACAATGATTATTTTCAAGAATAAATGGCAAAGTTCATCACTACATAGAATGTCAGAACAGGTTTCAGCTTTACATAATAGAAAGGGGAAAGCAACACTATTTTAAATATAATGATTCAATAAATCTGTTATTATTTACTGACTTTTATTATCAAAGTATTATCAAAGTATCAAAGTATGAAAAAAAAAGTGTCTATTTACTTTTGTCAACTCTCTCTCTCTCTCTCTCTCTCTCTCTCTCTCTCTCTCTCTCTCTCTCTCTCTCTCTCTCTCTCTCTCTCTCTCTCTCTTCTCTCTCTCTCTCTATATATATATATATATATATATATATATATATATATATATGTGTGTGTGTGTGTGTGTGTGTGTGTGTGTGTCCACTAACGTTATGCGCAAAAAGGAAAGTGTAAAAAGACACACTGTTCGCTTTCCAGTTAAGCGACATCAAGAGACTTCTGAAAACTGTTTAATAAAATTCAATAAAAGCTTTTCAGAAGACCGTTGATGTCGCCTTACTGGAAAGCAAAAATTTAGTCTTTTCCAAGTTTTCTTTCGTGGATTAAATTTATAGAACATAATCTTCGTATTCATTTTACAAAAATATAATAAGATTATATATATATATATATATATTATGAACCTTATGTTGTTTCGTGCGTTGGTCTCTCTTCATACGGAGGTCAAGCTGGTGGCCCCGCCTCTAGGTCTGGCTTGGTGGAGGAGCGAGTTGCTTTCTTGCGCTCTCCGCTCTCCACCGTACATAGCCAGGCACGCCCGGCTCATCTGGTACTGTCCTGAGCCAGGCATCCAGTCTTCTCTTGAAGACTTCAACTTTGACCCCCGTTACGTTTATGAGGTCCTTTGGAAGCTGATTGAAAAGTCTTGGCCCCCTGACAACCAAGCTATTTTCCTGCAGTGTTGAGGAGGTCCCTTGTCGGGGCCTTTAATTTGGGAACACTACACATTCTGCCTCTCCTATTTTCCAGTGTTGTTTGAATGGTAATTGGGTTTAGTTTTAGGTTTGGTACCAGTTTTTCGATCATTTTCCATATGTAGATTATGGTGTACCTCTCTCTTCTTTCCAGGGAGTACAGATTTAGTTTCCGTAGTCTTTCCCAGTAGTTGAGTTCTTTGCAGCCATCAATCTTGGCTGTGAAATGTCTTTGCGTTTCTTTTTAGTTTATTAATTTCTTCCTTTTTATATGGGGACGTCAAAACTGAGCAGTATTCAAGTTTTGGTATAATCACTGTTTTTAGCAGGGGAATCATTACTGTCCTGTCCCTTCTCTTGAACGTTCTTAGTACCTGTCCGGCGACTCTTTTTGCTTTATTTATCGCTATCTGATTTTGTGTTTCGAATTTCGCATCATATTTCATTATTATCTCGAGATCGATCGCTTTCGTGCTTCTCTGAATTTCCTGTCTATCTGGAGCATAATATGCAGTCTGTTTAAGTTCCTCTTTTCTACCATATCTCATGAGCTGAAATTTATCGGTGTTAAATGACATGTTGTTGTCTTCTGACCATTTGTATATCTTGTTCGTGTCCCTCTGCAAGGCCTCCACTTCATTTACATCGCTGATTTTTCTGCTGATCTTTGTATCGTCTGCAAAGGATGTTACTATACTGTTGCTGTTTACTCGTGTGTGTATATATATATATATATATGTGTGTGTGTGTGTATGTGTGTGTGTGTGTGTGTGTGTGTGTGTGTGTGTGTGTGTGTGTGTTTTCCTGCCCAGTGTGACGGTTACACGTGTTTCGTTTGAAGTCCGAAATAAAAGTAGTATTATAATAAAAATCCTGCAATTAATCCTTTTTAAGTAGTGTCAATTTTTGAGTGAACATTCAGTGAACACAGTCGTATGCCTCTTTAAGTGGTGAAATAGCGACGTATGTTGAAATAGAGCAAATAAAATTAAAGCAACTTAATCTATACAGCGTTTTTTCCGAGTGTTTTCTCTCTGAGAAAATCTAACTGCCCATTAAAAGGCAATATCCCTCAGATATCCCCCGCGGTACGCTCCAGGGTACCAATCATTGATAATCTACAACATGCCACATCCCCCATCCTCCATCACCCGGAATAACGGGAAAACTTTCCCTCCCTCATTTCTAAGGTCAAATCAAATACCTCTCTTAATTAATTACCCTTTGGAATTAATATTTCGTGCACAATCATACCATTAGAAACATGGCAATGGCAAATCAATTCATACAACCTTGTGGATACTGTAAGAAAGAAACAGATGAATTAAAGACAATACGCTGCGATCTTTGCCAGTCCTTAGTCGAATTTCAATGCCTGAGATGTAGCGACGAAGAAATTTCTCTGATAACAGGCTCTAAACAATTGAACGGAATCAAGTTCTTCTGCAAAAGCTGCATAATCGAAATAAACTTGTTTACGGTTTTTAAAGCAGAACGAGACTATGAGGAAAAGTCAAAAGAGGAGTTTATAAATAGCGAACAGAGAAAAAAATAAAAGGAACAAAGACAGTACAAGACGAAACTGCGAAAAACGAACAGGAAAAAAAAACAGATGAAGCAAGTAAACGGGAAGCAGAAATAACAGAAATAAAAGAAGCACCAACAGAGGAAACAGAGGCACAAAACCAAGTCCAAAGATTTCAAACAAAGGACATTAGCAGCAATAGGGAAAAACAAGTAGACAATAAAGAAATACTGAAACCACCAAAAACAAAGGCCCCAAGTAAAAATGGGAAAAAAACTATATGTAAATACTATGTGAAAGGAATTTGCAGATAAGAGAGGAGAATGTATTACGAACACCCTCCTTTTTGCAACTACTTCTACAATAATGGTCACTGCAAATTTGGTGGAAAATGCAAATTCTACCATCCGGATATTTGCAAGACCTACGCGACATATGGAACCTGCCAGTATGGGAGAAAATGCCACTACCATCATCTCCCGACAAGTTCAAAGGACAAAGGACAAGTTTCAAATAACAACAGGAGGAATGTGAGAAAAAAAAACATGTACTCAAATAGCAAACAAAACTCTTTAAATACAAATAGCAAACAAAATTTTCAACATCTCGAACACAATACGGCTGCTAAGTCTTATACAGCGCGTGCAGCTGACACAGCTGGGAACCCTCAAGCCTCAAGCCGGAACCCTCCCGCCTATCAGAACAGGTAGGCGGGAACGGATCCATCTCGGAGGACACAAGGCTACAGAACATGCGAAACCAAAGGACAACGAACTTAAAATGCACAAGGGGCAATGCAAGACAAAGAACATAAACATTGTCCTGGCAAATATTCAAGGAATAAAACCGAACAACTTACTAAACAAAGTTTCGTACCTGAAAAGTTTATGGACGAAACAAGGGCGGCCAACGCATGCCTCACAGAAACACATCTTAAAGATTGCCAAGGAAACTGCGATAACTGTGAACGCCATATCGATAAGGAAGAATTGCATATCGATGGATTCAACTTACTAAGAGCAGATAGAACAGCGAGAACTAAGGGGGATGTGCTATTTATTATACATGAGAGGCATATGACAGAGACGGTAATAAGTAAATCCAACAGTTTCGTGGAAACCCTTGCAGTGAAAAGAGAGGAACTAAACGTGGTACTGATTCATCTACATACCTCCAAACTCTCCAAATGAAAAGTTTTCGGATGCCATTAATGATATCAGAACTCTATAAAGTCAGTAAACTTTCATCCCATAATATAATACTGTGCGGCGATTTTAATTTCCTATTTATAAAATACAAAAAGGTGGGTAGAAATATATATACAGCAAGATAAGGAGGGGGGGGCACAAGAAAGGACCAGGAGCAAGCAAAAATGCTGATGGCTCTCACAAACGAGTTTATGCTGACACAGGAGATAACAGGAAATACCAGAAAAATAACTGCCTCGATCTGGTATTCACAAATACACGAACTTGATTGATATAAAAATAATCCCAACTATTATCTCAGACCACAACATAATCGAATTATCAACAAATATGGCGATAACATTAAAAGACAATACACATACGGAACGAAGAAGCAAATTTGGGTTTTTTAACTTAAACTCCAAGACCATAAATTGGGAAGAAATCAGATCACACATGGCCCAAATAGAGTGGAGAACAGTCTTAGAGAATAAAACAACGGAGGAAATGCTAACAACCTTGGAAGAAAAAATGCTGAAAATTTTAGAAAAATATGCTCCGAAAGCACAGCCGAAAGGAAAGAGGAACTGGCTAGAGAGGCAAAAGAAAAGGATATTCCGCAAAAGAAAGAGAGTAGCGACGAAGTTAGCTAATTGCGGAGAGTATCGATAGGGAAATACAAACTCTGATAAAGGGCCATACAGAGAGGGAAGCGGAAACGGCGGTAGAAGCAAAAAGAAAACCCAAAATACTTCTACAGCTATGCGAAAAGGAAAACAAAATCGGGCGCTACTATTGGGCCCTTAAGGAAAAGAAATAATGAACTAACAGACGATCTAAAAGAAATATCTGAAACATTGAGAGCCCAGTATGAATCGGTCTTCAGTACCCCAAAAAGTGACAAAGCGATACCTGACATAGATGCATTCTTCGAAGCAGGGTTGTGGAGTCGGAGTCGGAGTCGTGGAGTCGGAGTCGTGGAGTCGCACGTTTCAGGGCGGAGTCGGAGTCGGAGTCGGAGTCGAATTTTTACAATGTGTGGAGTCAGAGTCGGAGTCGGAGTCGGAAAATTTTGGACCGACTCCACAACCCTGGTTATAGCCACTAGGTTAAGGGTTATTCAATTTTAAGTAGGACTACTACTGGTTAGACCTTAATTATGTTTAAGAGAATCTTTTTCATTTATATATATATATATATATTATTGGAAAAAAATAAAAATCCCTTAATATGATAATATCTACAAGTCAACATCCTTCTTAATATTTGAATGTTCCCTTATTCTAGAAAGTAACCTGACGATTCATGTGGTGGTGATGAAATGTCTTATTATTATGATAATTATAGAGTGAAACACTAGAGGAGTCGGAGTCGTATATTTAAAATGTGAGGAGTCGGAGTCGGATTTTTAGATTTTTTACAATGTGTGGAGTCGGAGTCGGAGTCGAATTTTTACAATGTGTGGAGTCGGAGTCGGAGTCGGAGTCGAATTTTTACAATGTGTGGAGTCGGAGTCGGAGTCGGAGTCGGAAAATTTTGGACCGACTCCACAACCCTGCTTCGAAGAGAAATTGCAAGGAGAATGTATAACAGACTTTGATTTTACCCCAGAAGAGAAGATGTAGCGAGAGCTAAAGGCCAAATGAAATCACATTCAGCTGCAGGTCCGGACAAATAGAACGCACTATTAATTAAAAACTGTAAAAATGAAATAGCTACACCCTTATACTGTATATGGACAAGATCCCTGGACACTGGGGAAATACCGAGCCTCTTGTAAAGAGCAAACATTGTCCCTATGTATAAAGGAGGGGATAGATCTCGAGCAAAGAACTATAGATCAGTGTCTTTGACGTCCCACCTCACCAAAATATTTGAAAGAATAGTCAGAGAGAAAAGCTACGACTTCTTAAAGACATTGCAAAGATTCAACGAAAATCAGTACGGATTCCGATCAAGAAGATCATGCCTATCACAACTTATAGAGCATTATAACAATATCCTAGATGCACTTAAAGTCAATGAAAACTATGATGTCATATGCACAGATTTTGCTAAAGCTTTCGACGAATGTGATCATGGTATAAATAGCACATAAAATGAAATATATGGGAATAACAGGCAAAGTGGGAAAATGGATCTACAACTTCCTCAGAGAACGTCTACAGGTCGTAAAAATTCAAGGTGTATCGTCATCAGAATCAGAAGTACGCAGCTCAGTACCACAAGGTACAGTACTGGCCCCACCCCTGTTCATTATCATACTAACATAGACAGTGGAGTAAACAACAACAGTATAGTAACATCCTTTGCAGACGATACAAAGATCAGTAGAAAAATCAGCTATGCAAATGAAGTGGAGGCCTTGCAGAGGGACACGAACAAAATATACACATGGTCGGAAGACAACAATATGATATTTAACACCGAGAAATTCCAGCTCTTGAGATATGGTAGAAATGAGGAACGTAAACAGACTGCATATAATGCTTCAGATAGACAGGAAATTCAGAGAAGCACGAAAGCGATCGATTTGGGGGCTATAATGACCGATGATGCGAAATTCTAAACATAAAATCAGATAGCGATAAATAAAGCAAAAAGAGTCGCGGGACAGGTAGCTACTAAGAATGTTCAAAGAAGGGACAAAACAGTTATGATTCCCCTGTTGAAAACACTGATCATACCAGAACTTGAATACTGCTCAGTTTTGACGTCCCCATAAAAAGGAAGAAATTAATAAATTAGAAGAAACGCAGAGACATTTCACAGCCAAAATTGATGGCTGCAAAGAATTCAACTACTAGGAAAGACTACGGAAACTAAATCTGTACTCCCTGGAAAGAAGAAGAGAGGGATACACCATAATCTACATATGGAAAATTATCGAAAAACTGGTACCAAACCTAAAACTAAACCCAATTACCACTCAAACAACGCTGAAAAAGAGGAAAGGCAGAATTTGGAGTGTTCCCAAACTAAAGGCCCGACAAGGGACTTCCTCAACACTGAAGGAAAATAGCTTCGTTGTCAGGGGGCCAAGACTTTTCAACCAGCTTCCAAAAGACCTCAGAAATGTTACAGGGGTCAAAGTTGAAGTCTTCAAGAGAAGACTAGATGCCTGGCTCAGGATGGTACCAGATGAGCCGGGAGTACCTCGCTATGTGCAGTGGAGGGCGCAAGAAAGCAACTCGCTCCTCAACCATGACAGGCCTAGAGGCGGAGTCACCAGCTTGACCTTCGTGTGAAGAGAGACCAACACACGGAACATCAACGAGGTTAACGAGGTGTATATATATCTGTATATATGGCCGGTTATTCTCGCGTCTCAGTGACCAAAGTCACCGAGATTGATGATGTTTCACGAGGAGCAGTCTCCAAGGTTTTAACATGACATTGTAAAGAAAAGTTGTTCCACGCAAAACATTTTTTTTTTAAATGCAATTGTTCCATTTTTAGGAACGATTTTTTTTGTAAGACGGGTGGTCGATATCTACTTTTGAACCGATTTGAACCAATTATAAATATCGATGTAACTGGTCCAAAGTCGGTCCAGAAACGAAAGATGTTCTAACGGTGTCTTTGATAGAACAATTCGTTTTACCATAAAATTGTTCCATAATCGGTTCAAATGGAACACTTAAATTTCTATGTGGAACAACTTTACTTTATTGTGTATGAATGGCTAATAACAATAAAACTACATCAAAGAACACAAATAGAAGCTTGAAAAAGGAAATTTGCTCGGAAATAGGTTAAGGGTATCTAAATATACTCATATTTCTTTATTTTTTAACATTTATTCCGGAAGAGAAGCTGAGAATAACATCAAATTAAAAGGATACGTGTTCTGAATATAATACACAGCCATTTATCAATACTAAAACAAATAATATTATAGCACTGAAGACAATGTTCAGACTGTATATATATATTATATATATATGTGTGTGTGTGTGTGTGTGTGTGTGTGTGTTACAGGGAATCTGTGTAACTAGGGATTTCATGAAATCGCTAAAATGTTCAGGGATTTCATACAAGGTTAAGTCGGGATATTTCGTTAAACCTACGGGAAACTTATTGAATGCCCGGTTAGATCAACTGTACGCCCTTGACGATTGGTTAAGTCGTGATATTTTCGTTAAAACTAACGAAAATATCACGACTTAACCTCACATGAAATTCTTGAACATTTTAGGGATTTCATGAAATCCCTAGTTACACAGATTCCCTGATATATATATATATATATATATATATATATATACAGAGAGAGAGAGAGAGAGAGAGAGAGAGAAAGAGAGAAAACGTCAGAACTTCTGTTTCATTTTCCTTATGTTAGCGATTTATATACAGGGTGTCCCAGAATTAACTATCTATTTCAATGAAATCGGACAAATTTTTTAAAAACACACTTTTATTTATGTTTATCATGTTTAATATGTGTTAAAAATGTATAAATTTCTAAATTTTTTTCATAATTTTATTTTCATAATTTTTTCATTATCTGGTCCAATGAAAGACCGTCTGAAGTCATAGAATGGCAAAGAGACTCTCCAAAAGTTAACGTGTGGCTTGGAATGACAAATCCAAAATTTATGGCCCATTCTTCTTTGCGGAAGCAACTGTAACAGGTACCGTCTACCTTGATATGCTTCAGCAGTTTCTCGAACCACAGCTTCTTGATGATGGCATTCTTGATAATGTTGTGTTTCAACAAGATGGAGCACCATGTCATTATGCTCTAATTGTTCGAGAATACCTCAACAGACGCCTTCCGAATCGGTGGATTGGACGTGGAGGACCTCGACCTTGGCCTCCGCGTTCTCCGGATTTGACACCCCTGGATTTCTTTGCATGGGGTTTCATAAAAACAAAGGTTTATCGCCAAAAGATCAATGCTTCTTGTTGAAACACAACATTATCAAGAATGCCATCATCAAGAAGCTGTGGTTCGAGAAACTGCTGAAGCATATCAAGGTAGACGGTACCTGTTACAGTTGCTTCCGCAAAGAAGAATGGGCCATAAATTTTGGATTTGGTCATTCCAAGCCACACGTTAACTTTTGGAGAGTCTCTTTGCCATTCTATGACTTCACACGGTCTTTCATTGGACCAGATAATGAAAAAATTATGGAAATAAAATTATGAAAAAAATTTAGAAATTTATACATTTTTAACACATATTAAACATGATAAACATAAATAAAAGTGTGTTTTTAAAAAATTTGTCCGATTTCATTGAAATAGATAGTTAATTCTGGGACACCCTGTATACAAGGGGCGGTCAGAAAATAAGTTTACACGGCGTATAATTTCCTAACTAAAGGACCTACATTCAGTGGCGTATCAAGGGAGGGGCGAGAGGGGCGACCGCCCCCGAGCGGCACTTCCCGAGGGGCGGCAAATTACTGTCAGGAGGGCGCAGTATGCAAAATTTTGGGTTTTTATGTTTTAAAATGCAACTCTCCAAAAAATTATATCTCATCATTGTCGCGCGTTATTTGTGTACAAAATATCCATGGTTTTGATGAAAAATCATTATTAAATGCTATATATGCCACCTCAATGCCACTATTTCCACAAATAGTTGCGTTAAATTTTCACATCGGAAAGGTTGCCAGCCCTATTTTTCAGACTTTCCCTATATTATTTAGGTTAGGCTTTGCATTCTTTGAGCTTTGATGATGTTAATAATTAATGGTGGCTTTATTTTGCAGATACCCTACTGAATTAGCAAACATGAGCAAACGACAGAGACTGAGTGGTGCTGCATACAAGAATCTTCGCGAAAAAAAAGAGGAGGAAGGCAAGCGTGCTGCTAAGCGATTTCATCAGTTAATGGGATTCTCAGACACACCTTCAGTGCCTTCTGGGAAGCAAGGAGATCAACCGCAATGTGATATATCTTTAGAGATAGATGTTCAAGCGGCAACTTCAAGTGAACCCCCAAATAATCAGAATCAACCCTCATCTACATCACAAAGTCACCCACCCACCCATCACCCACAGAGTCTGTTTAACGATTCTGGCAACTGGCCCGTTCCAATGACGGACAATTTGAGAATCGAACTCATTAAACGTGGACCATCACATTTGAAAAACATGAATGGACCCTTTCCAGCTGATTCAAACAATAGGTCAATGTCAAAAGTTTGGTATTTCAAAACTTTGGAAAATGGCGAAAAATTGAAAGGTCATGGCTAATCTTCTCACCTTCAAAATGTAGCTTGCATTGCTTTTGCTGTCGTCTCTTCAACAACATCTCCAGTGCATTTGGAAAAGAAGAAGGATTTTTTGCCTGGAGGAAACTGAATCCAAGAGTACCTGAACATGAAAACAGTCCATATCATACCCGATGCTTTGAACAATGGAAAGAGTTGTCTATGCGCCTTCAGTTGAATGCTACAATAGATAATGCACATCAGTTGCAAATAAAACATGCTACTGCTAAGTGGAAAGAAATACTGAGACGAATTTATGACTACATCATGTTCTTGGCAAAACAAGATCTTGCATTCCGAGGGCACCGAGAGAACTTAAATGAAGAAGCTGGGCTAGCTGGCAATTCTGGAAACTTTTTGGAGTTAATAAAACTAATGGGCAAATATGACCCAGTAATTAGGGAACATCTTACAAAAATACGAATGACTGCCAAGATATCCACTACGTATTTGTCACCTAACATTCAAAATGAGTTCATCACACTAATCGGCTGTAATGTTCGAAAATGTATAATTGATAATGTGTCTAGTGCAAAGTACTTTGCAATAATTTTCGATAGTACACCAGATATATCGCATATTGATCAGATGTCTCAGGTAATTCGCTGTGTGTCGATTAAAGATGGTAATGTAGAGGTGAAGGAATCCTTCGTTGATTTTATTAAATTAGAGGGGAAGACTGCTGAGGCAGTTACTGATCTCATTGTCACTAAGCTCCGTGAGGATGGGCTGGATAGCCAGAATTATTATGGTCAAGGGTATGACAATGCTGCTACGATGGCAGGTATTCATCTTGGAGTTCAACGCAGAATTCTTGATGTTAGCAAACACGCTGTTTTCATTCCTTGCAATAACCACTCGCTGAACTTGGCTGAGTTCATGCCGCGGGACTGAGTCCTAATGCTGTAACTTTCTTTGGAACAATTGAACGAATTTTCGTCTACTTTTCTTCCTCTACTCATCGTTGGGATGTCTTAACAAAACATTCCAAAATCACTGTCAAGCGAGTCTCTGATACGCGGTGGAGTGCTAAGTATGATGCTGTTTCTAGTCTTAAGAAGAACTTGACTCACATTGTTAGTGCCTTGGAAGAACTGAGTGAAGGGGTCTCCGAAAATCTGGACACAAAGGGCGATGCTGAAGCTCTGTTGACCTCCATCATGTCATACATATTCATTGTGTACTTATTTTTCTGGGATTCAGTGCTGAAAGAAATCAATGATGCTCAGCTATATTTTCAAAGAAAGGGACTTGCTTTGGACCAGTGTGCATTAAAAATGAACTCTTTATCCGTGTTTTTAACTAATGAACGAGAGGCAGTAGTATCAAACGCTGCAGATGCCGCCGAAGAGTTCTGTAATGAAATGGATATCAGTATAGACCGCAGAGTCAGGAGATGGAGAAGAATGCCTGGAGAGCAAGCTCGTGATGCTGGATTGACCGTGCAAGAGGATGTACGCAGATAATTTTTTGAAATCATGGATCGTTTATTAGCAGAAATTGAAAAACGCACAGTTTGTCTTAAAAACATGAATGATCGCTTTGAATTTCTGTCTCCTTCGTACCTTTTGAATCAGTCCAAAGATGAAGAAATTAATACCAAGGTCAATAATTTTTCTTCCATCTACAATGACATTAATCCAGGAAGTCTACTGGAAGAAATAAAGCGTTTGCGCAGACATTTGCTCAGTTTCGAAAGCATAAGCGTCGACGATGATCCAAAGAACTGGGATATGTTAAAACTACTTCAGTGGATCGTTAAATGGGATCTAGTGGAATCTTTGCCTCATATAACAATTGTCCTCCGGATCTGTCTAACTACATGCATGTCCGTGGCAAGTTGCGAACGAAGTTTCTCGAAACTGAAACTTATAAAAACTTACCTCAGGTCAACTATAAGTCAATCTAGACTGAGCAATTTGGCGATTATTTCAATTGAACGCGAAGTTGCAGAGACAATGGACATACAAAAAATCATTCATGAATTTTCTGTTATGAAAGTCCGAAAATTTAACTAGGCATTATACATTATATAGTTATTGTTAAAATTATGTAGTGTATTATGTACGGTACATTATGTATATTGTTAAAATTGAAGTTGCTTTATTTAAGTTTTTCTTCCAATAAAAGTTTTGTTTAGAAGTGTATTTTTGTAAAGGAATTGTTTTTAAAATTGAAAATTGTTGCAGGGGGGGGGGGCGTTGGCATTTTCGCCCCGAGCGGTAAAAAGTATTGGTACGCCTCTGCCTACATTGATTATGTTTGTATCAGGTGAATTCGTTAATCATTGTTAGCAATACTGCACGTCGGTTCGGCTGCCATCTACCGTACACTGGTTATATGAATCAATTGAACATGGCGGCTTGACTGCAACAATGCCCTGTCATTTCTGCAACGATATTTCGAGTCTGTCAGTAGTCAAGAATTTCTCGAGCGCATTGTCACAGGAGACGAGACATGGGTTTATCATCGTACTCCGGAAAAAAAACGTGCCACCATGGAATGGAAACACCCTGGGTCTCCGCGACCAAAGAAGTTCAAGATTGTGAGGTCCGCTGGCAAAGTGATGGTTACCGTGTTTTGGGACCGCAAAGGCGTTTTGCTCGCAGACTTCATGCAAAAAGGCACAACAATCAATGCAGCTACATATTGTTCAACACTGGAACGTTTACCAGCGGCCATTAAACGTAAACGTCCTGGACTGCTCGAGCAGCCATGTTCAACTGACTCATATAACCAATGTACGGTAGATGGCAGCCGAATCGACGTGCAGTGTTGCCAACAATGATTAACGAATTCACCTGATACAAACATAATCATTGTAGGTCCTTTAGTTACGAAATTATACGCCGTGTAAACTTATTTTCTGACCGCCCTCGTGTGTGTATATATATATATATATATATATATATATATATATTATATATATGTGTGTGTGTGTGTGTGTGTGTGTGTGTGTGTGTGTGTGTGTACACAGAGGGTTAACAAAAGTAAATAGATACCACGATGGTTGTCCTCAAGAACAAATGGCAAAGCTTATCGATGGAACGCCAGAATATGTCAGCTTTACATAATTGAAAGGGGAAAGCAACACGACTCTAAATATATTGATTTAATAATTTTTTTATTATTATATATTCACTTTTATTATCAAATCAAAAACCATGGAAAAACCGAAGGTGTCTATTTACTTTTGTGAACTATATATATATATATATATATATATATATATATATATTATATATTGTAATAATTGTTCTTATGCTCGTAATCAGAATTGAAATGAAAACCGAAATTAATATTTTGAAAAAAGATTAATTCCTAATGATTACCAATGAAACAACGTCAAATCCGAACCTCAATCTAATTTACGTTTGATTTTTCGCTGTCAATAAACATTTCGTATTTGTTGGGAACATGAAAAGGATGTAATTTTTGAGAGCATTTTCGGTTACTGAAATCAAACTTCAGTTCATCTAAAATGCTGAAACACTACTCATTTATTTGGACTTTGTGTATAAAAACAAAATCGACCATTATGAGATCTATTGGAATAAAGTGGAACTGTCGTTCCCAAACAAATCTTTAAACATGTATAAATGCGTTACATTGAACAAGATCGAATTTAGTAATGTCGACTTTCGACCTTATGTAAATACATATATGGATTTCACAATTCAAACTACATTTCAGATTTTCAATGAAAATGACTAACCTCTCCTAACCTAACCAGACTAACCTAATCTAACCAGACTATCGTAATCTAACCTAATTCAGACTAACCTGACCTAATTTAAACTAACTTTTTAGCATCAACATTACTGCATGTCGACATAATACAGATCGATTTTGTTCCGCTACCCGAGTCCAATCTTATTCAAGTTCATTTAATTCAGATTTGATTATGTTAAATGAAATGAAAATGAAAATGAAAATGAAAAGGTTTATTGGCAGACTATAGTCCATATGACAAATATTATTAATACAATGACAGTTCATACACTAAGGATAAAAATATATACAATTGATTAGAAATAATACTGCACTGTCGAAGTTAAGTGGAGCTACAGACAGACGTTTTCGTACCAAAAAGTCCATAGCTTAGAGGATAAATGGCAGGACTCATGGATAGCTTGGATGATCGGGTTGGTTGATTTTTTAATTCTTTGCATTAGACTGTGTTGAACACGTCTTGTTACCTCCAGGAAGCTCGGAACATGCGGGTTGCAAACATTTGCGAAGCTGAGCATCTCGGGGGTAATTTATAAGAGTCTAAACGACCTGTTGTACAGCAAATTTAGGGTTCTGCCAGAACCTTTTTTATAATTCACCCAGAGTTGCTGACCGTATATATTACTGCAGAAAGTACGAAAGAGTGTGTCTTTAGCTTCACTTGTACAGAAACGAAAGTTCCTTATGGTCATATTCGCTTTAGCACACAGGCTTCGAGATTGTTTTCTTATATCCGAGTCATCACTCAAGGAGCTGGTAATAGTTTGACCCAAATACTTAAACTCTTGTACTTCCTCAATTACTTCACCATTCATTTTAAACCTTATATCAGCTGGCTGATTACAGCTTTTAGGATGAAATTGCATAACCTTAGTTTTTGTAACATTAAAAAGAATATCATGTTTCTGCGAATACACTTCGCAGACTTTTAGTAGCCGATCCAGACCTTTAACAGAGGGACTTATTAACACCATATCATCGGCATAAACTAAGTTATTTATCCTTGTGTTATCTATACAACATCCTACTGTTGCCTCATTAAGTGAAGCAATTAATCCGTCAATATACATACACATTAAACAGCATAGGGGAGAGCAAGGAGCCTTGTCTCACCCCACAAGAGGAGCCAAAACACTCGGATAGTACATTGCCCCACCTAACAGTGAAAGATTGGTGGGAATACCAAAATTTCAATAAATTTAATATGTACATGGGAACCTTCCTGTCTTCTAGTTAAATCGGTTTAAGTTAGTTTAGTTACGCTTGGTTAGGTTAGGTTAGCCATTTTCATTCAGACGCGCATCAAGTCTAACTGGAATAAAAACAATTTCAAGAAACGCGTCTTTGTTCGACTCAGTTAAACCCACAAAAGACAGAAAAAAAAATGCGTTTATGAAAGACGTTTCAGTATTTCAATTTAGAGGCAAAGTTTCCATTTTCATTAAAAGGCAGTGACAGGCTTTGTCTTATGAAAGTAAAAGGGCTTCTCAAACATTTTCATATTCTTTGATGAAAGAATATGTGACTTTAATTGCGCTAACGTGAATTACGACACAATGCAGGGAGACGCGGAAGGTAACCATTTAGTTAATTTTCTTGAGGATAGCTTTCTTATTCAAAAGGTTGGGGAACCTACGAGGTTGGACAGTATTTTAGATTTAGTAATAACTACGGATGATAGACTTATCACTGATCTTCAAGTAATAGGGCCGTTAAGCAATAGCGATCACGATATGGTTAAGTTTGTCCTCTCGTTAAGTCACTCGAAACCAGCTAACTCGATTAAAATTCCTGACTTCCAGCGCGCAGACTTTTGTAAATTTAGAAATGAATTGTCACGCGTCGAATGGGAAAACATAATGGGGATCTCCAATGCAAAAATAATGTGGGAATCGTTTGAAACAGTGTTTAGGACTATAAATGAGGACTGTGTACCGTACAGATTAAGTGTGCGAAAGTAAATAACAAGCCCTTGTGGTTTACTTTTAGAGTAAGGGATATTATAAAGAGTAGAGATAGGGCTTATAGGCTACATAAGTGCGATAAAGACAATTTGTGGTTACGAAACAACTATATATCTTTAAGGCGTGAAGCGAAAAGTGTAATAAAAAAGTCCAAGCGCGATTTTGAAATTTCTATAGCTCGTGACGGCAAAGAAAACCCCCAAGCAATTTTTCAATACGTTAACAGGAACTCGGTAAAGAGCGTGTTGGGGCCGTTGAGAAATTCTGATGGTAAGCTAGTTTCTGAAAACAAGCAAATGGCTACTCTACTAAACGAATTTTTTAAGCCAGTTTTTACAATAGAAGATGTAACGAATATCCCTACAGTCACTCATAGGCATAATACCCTTCGATAATGGTAATACTTTAGATAATATTGTGGTGAGTGAAAGGGAGGTACTGCACTATATTTACAAAATGAAAATGCTTAAATCACCGGGGCCGGATTCCATATATCCCATACAACTTAAAGAATTAAAAGAAGGCATTGTGCCATTAACAAAGATTTTTAATGCGTCTATTTCTGAGGGTGCGTGCCAGATAATTTCAAGTTAGCAAATGTAACACCTATCTTTAAGAAAGGCGATAAAGGTGCGGCAGGAAATTATAGCAATCAGTTTAACGTCTGTTGTAAGTAAGCTATTGGAATCGATAATTAGGGATTGTATAGTCGAACACTTAGAATTGCATAACTTGATCAGAAATACGCAGCACAGTTTTAGGCGAAACAAATCTTGCTCAACTAATCTTTTGGAATTTTTCCAAAGCGTGGTTAAAGTTTACGATAGTCATCGGGCGGGTAAATGTAGTGTATTTAGATTTTCAAAAACCGTTTGACATCGTACCGCACAAAAGACTCGTTGAAAAAACTAAGGCTCATGGGATCAGGGGTGTAGTAATAAATTGGATAGAAGAGTGGTTGCGAGGTAGGAAACAGAGGGTGGTCGTTGATGGAGCGGAGTCTTCTTGGGCTAATGTAGCGAGCGGCGTTCCTCAGGGTTCTGTATTGGGCCCCTTGCTTTTTCTTATATACATATATTAACGATTTAGATGTCGGCCTAGTCAGTACAGTTTCAAAGTTTGCGGATGACACGAAGTTAGGTGGTAGGGCGATTGATGACGAAGATAGAGGTAAAAGCCAGGAAAATCTGAATAAAATCGTGTGATTGGTCGGTCACATCATGGCAAATGAGATTTAACGTCGATAAGTGCAAAATTTTACATATAGGTTGGTTCGCGTAACGGTAATTTTGCGTATCGTATGTCAGGGAAGGAATTGGCAAGCATAGAACAGGAAAAAGATTTAGGAGTTATCGTCACTGGTGATCTAAAAGTGGCGAAACAAAGTACAGCAGCGGTCAATAAAACGAACAAAGTGCTGGTTTTATAGCTAGGAATTTGAGTACAAACCGCGAGATATTATTGTTCCTCTTTATAAATCATTAGTTAGACCCCATTTGGAGTACGCGATCCAATTTTGGAATCCGTATATGCGCAAAGTTATAGACAAAATCGAACGAATTCAAAGACAAGCAACTAAGAGGATTACGTCGCTTAGGTCAAAGTCATACGAGGATAGGATTAAGGAGTTAAATCTGACTACGCTCGAGACTAGGAGGCTAAGGGGTGATCTAATCCAGGTTTTTAAAATTATGAATGAGTTCGATAACGTAGAGAGAGCTTTTTCGAAATAGCACAATATAGTAAAACTAGAAATAATGGGTGTAACCTGACTAGGAGAAGGTTCGAGACAGCAGTTGCCAAAAACTTTTTTACGCATAGAATACTAGATAGCTGGGATCAATCCCAGAATAGGCACCTGAAATCATTTTTAGGTGCTTAATCTGGGATTGAGGCAAAACACAGGTGCTTAATCTGGGATTGAGGAGAAAAAAATATAAACAGTTTTTAGAGATATAATTTCATTGCTTTTATCAATATTTGAAAAAATCAACTCTAACCTAACCTAACCTAACCTAACCTAATCTTTTGCTATATCTTTACCAATTTATGTGGCAAGATAGATTTGCTTCAGATGGATTCAGAAACATTCGGGTTCATATTGCAGGAATTTATAATATCTAACATTTTTCTTTATTCATTAAACCACTTTAAACCTTTTATAACTTTGCCTTTATTACATTTGTAATAAACTTTGTATAAACAATAAATTTTGTAATCATCAGGTTTTTTTATTTAATTCCTTGCAAGGTGCCTATTCTGGGATTGAGGTTGAACGCAGGTGCTTCATCTGGGATTGAGGTACATCAGGTGCCTATTCTGGGATTGACCCGATAGCTGGAATAGTTTGCCGGTAGAAGTAATTAGTAGCATGTCTATAATATGTTTAAAAATCGATTATACGCATATGTTGATAGATTGGGTATAGTTTTAAGGTAGTAAAATTAAGGCTTTTGTGGTTCCGAACCCACGTAAAATTATAGGTCCCCTCCGCCACCACGGAGGACAATGCGCAATACACAATTACAAACACAGTTAGGTAGATCAGCCATGAGTGGATCCTAGGGTTTTTGTTGATCTGAAACATTATAACATTATATATGGAATGAATTTCACAACTAACCACATGAAATAATAAATGATGCACACCCACAAGGAAAAATGAAAAGCGGTTAGAACTGCTTTTCATATATATGAGAGAGAGAGAGAGAGAGAGAGAGAGAGAGAGATGTATATCTGCACTTTGAATTTCTGTGAAGATTATATTTCATGATGGTGTTCACAAAGGAAGCCCTTCATTAATTCTCTCCATTTTGCATTACACTTTTGCTTATTATTAAATCTAGTGAAGGGGACACGCTCTCTCGGCGGAGATTTTAGCATTTTCCAACGCTCTAAAATTTCTCACCATTAAAAACCTGAATGAATATCATTCGTCCGTGAAGCATTGCAGTTTATAATGACTTGGCACTTCTTGAAGCATTTTCTTCTGAAGTTTCAAGAATCTCCAAATTAATTTCTTTAATTTAAATTTAAATGAACATTTTCGTCTTCTGCGAGAGCTTATGAGTGGACCCGTAAATTAAAGTTGCGTTACCTTCCCATTTTGGGAAAGGCGAAAGAAGTGGGAACTACCTAGATAGTGGGATTCGAACCGGCATCGCGAGGTTTCAGTATCACCGCTCCTACGAATCATACCATCCCCGAGCCACCACCACCATAAACACTTTCGTTCAAGCGAAACCATTATTTTTTTTCGCTGTTTGACCACTCTACATTTAACAAGAGCGTAAATATTGGTCTCGCTTGAATGAAGCTTTTCTACAGGTTCAGGATGGCATGATCAGTTGAGTGCTGACTATGAAACTACGTGACCGGGTTCGAGTCCCACTATCCCCTAGTTTCTCACTTTATTACCTTTTCACTTTCCATTTTATTTAAGTGCGGCTATTGCACTTAAAACGCATTTGTATGAATAAAGGTGTATACAGTATATATAGAGGATTGACAAAAGTAAATAGATACCTTTAATTTTTCCATAGTTTTTGATTTAATAATAAAAGTCAATAAATAATAACAGATTTATTGAATCAATATATTAAGAATCGTGTTGCTTTTCCCTTTCCATTATGTAAAGCTGACACACGTTCTGGCATTCCACTGATGAGCTTTGCCATTTGTCTTAACGACAATCATTGTGATGTCTGTTTACTTTTGTCAACCGTGTGTATATATATATATATATATATATATATATTATATATATATATATATATATATATTGTACGCATATCTAAAATATAATGTAAATTTAATAAATGAAACAAAAATGGGTATAGGCTTTAAAGAACTTGGTCGTGTACGTCTTTGCTTGATAGGCTTACAACAATTTTCTGAGAGGTTTCTTGCTTCTGAGGAATTTCTAATGCAAATGTATGTTGATTATTGCAACATGATAATTTAAGAAAGAAAATTATTTTGGATTTCGGACGTTGTCTATATTTTTTTCTGAGTGAGGCTAAGGCGTTACGTATAATGACGTTATCGTATAAACCTAGTTATTAGTCTAATATAATCTAGTTTAGGCCTAGTTTTCAAGTTTAAAATAGGTGAGGGTATGTTACACCTGTATGCTACATGGTCCGGTAGCAAAGGATCTATGGTTTTAGTAATAATGTTGTCCCAAAATAGTCTTGTTTTACTGGGTCCTGTAAGTTTAATCTCGGGAAGTAGAATGTAAGTCTATATACAAACTTACTGGAGTAAAACATATAAATACTTAAAAAAATTGTATATTCCACGTTAAAATTATTGTAAGATTCATTTTATAAATATAAAACCGCAGATCGTGAATATCTGTTACAAGCGAACAAAAGTAATTTAGTAAAAGGTTTTCTTTCTTTAAGTAATAGTGAGGAGAATGCAATTTCTGCCCAACTCTTCACTTGACTCATTTAATGAAAGTATCATTCAAAACGGTTCTCGGATGGACCAGCAGGAAAAAGAAATTGTCGTTTAAATGTTTGATCTCAAGTAATACCAGTGTTAAATGGTTCTAATGAAATTCCTCCATAGTTCTGCAGCCTATACTCTCAATTTATATAACTTGTATAGTCTCTTTATTTTTTTAACGACAGTAGATTTAAGAATGCAGGTCATACGAGTGGTTTGCTTTAAGAAGGTCAGGTGTTGCTATTTCTGGGCCCATTCTGTCGACGTAGCAACAACAATGTTTTTAGACTAAGGTTAGAATACAATTTTCAAATAAATAAAGTTCCTTAATTAAATTGACAATGATGTTCTATAACACATTACTGGCTCATTGGCTCTTATAACTATGCTCTTTGGATTAATAAAACAGTAAGTTCATGTTCATTTTTTGTTTACCCTGTACTTTATTATTATTATAAAATGACCTCTCGAAAACACGGCATATTTTAAAATCCGGCACATGCAAATCCCAAAGGGTGCCGGATTCTACAGAGTTTACTGTTATAATAATGATATTCGTATACGATATTTTCCACTAATTATTTCTCAGTAATTTTAAATTATTATGACAAGTTTGCAAGCTTTTTCAAACCATTAGGTATAGCAGAGATTTCACCTCGTAGATAGGCATATATAAGCTACAGTAGCGGATTTAAGGGGGGCGCCCCCCCTTTTGGCTCTAGGTACCTATTTTGGCGCCTCATGGGCCATGAATGATATTATATTTTCAGAGGTTTGTTTCTGCTCAACGCAAACTAGGTTCTTCTAAATTCAACATTTGATTTAATTGGCGATAAAACTTGAGACAAAAAAAACTCGGCTGCATGTATAACTAAATATCTAACAACCCTGTTTGTCGGGGGATGAGGTGGAGTGAGGCGTGCTTCTGGCTGCGCAACAGTTCCGAAGGATTCCCTCCCGCTTTGAAAATTCCTAGATCCGCCACTGATAAGCTATTAAGTGTGTATATTTCAGAGTTAAATAAAATGTACCAAGTATAGACTGTTTTCATAATAATTTTTTTAGAGCCTAATCATTAAAGCTCAAAGCTTTTTGAATGCGAAGCACGCACACAACAAACAGTGGTAGGCCAATACTGTGCTATATATTTTCAAACTTACTGTGCATATTTTCAAGGTACAGACGGACTTATAGCATTAAGGAATAAATATCGGTGAATGCGCTCCTTTGGGTTTTGTTTATTACAGCAGCCATTTGGCTACGGAAAATGTTAACATTTTTTCTGGACCATAAATCAACTGCAGTTGACATTAATTCGTTACTGTACATTTATTTTAGTAGAATTTCGGGATCACCTGAAGATCAGGGCCCCCAGCCTTCGTTAGTTAGCCTTATAACGCTAACTAACGAAAATATCACGACTTAACCTAATCAATCGTTCGGTCAACTGTACGTCCTTGACGATTGGTTAGGTTAAGTCGTGATATTTTCGTTAGTTAGCCTTATAAGGCTAACTAAAGAAGGCTGGGGGGGCCCTGATCTTCAGGTGATCCGAATTTCGTTCTTTAAGCTGCCAAAAGCATGTATGTTGAAAATAAAAATTCTTGTAAAGCAAAATGAACACCTATATTAAACTGTATACATGGGAAAGTCCAACTGTATATATATATATGATTTCGACATATTTTTTCCTTTGATTGTTATCAACATAGATGGCCAACTTGCGGCCCGCGAAGGTATTTTATCGGGCCCCCTGTTTTTGTAATAAAGTTTTATTTTGATAAGTCATTCTTTAAAGTTGCATTTCTGTTTACACGATGATCTCCACATCGGTTATTACAACTTTTTCACAAAAATTACAGGGCACGGTTTCTTGCGTTCTTTAATTGTTAGTTTACTACTGAATAGTGATTTTAAAACGAGGAGAAAAGACACCAATAACAGAACAAATACAAGTAGGACTCATGAGAATCTCATTTAAATGTACCTTAAAATAATCTTAAGTCAATAGACTATAGAGTGTCTGTAGACAGTAGGAATAAAAATTTATATTAAGCAACTATTCTAAAGGTACTTTACCCGGTTATATACGAGTTTCGGCCCCCAGATTACAGCCCAGGTAAGAAACTGGCCCGCGAACATAAAGAAGTTGGCCATCCTTGCCACATACAGTAAATACATGAAAAATGGTAAATCTTCACTAATGAAGAATTTGCCAATTATATACGAAACAAAATTTGATAATGTTTAATGACCTAATTTTCTTTTCCACTTAAGAGTGGAAATTCACCCCGTTCTATGACAATGGATAAATATTGGTTTAAGTATAAAATCTATTTCAACAGATAAGTTGTATGAAGATAAAACTGAGATACAAGCACTAAATTTTTCTTTATTTACAGGACACTTTCGAGAGATCACAATATTTACTGCAACACACCCTGAATATATGAACAGTGAAGGTACAGAATATATATATATATATATATATATATATATATATATATGAGTATATCCTTTTTCATCTGACGCCTGTTAGGTCTAGTGACCTGTCAGTAGCCATGTTTGGTTAATCTTCTCCACTCGCTACGGTTTCGGTGCTCCTCATGCTTTTCCACTTCCACCAAAAATGTTCCCCTCTCCTCCAGTGCTTCCTCCACACCTTGTATCCATCACGCACGGGGCCTTCTTGCTGGTCGCCATCCTTGTGGCACTCAATTTAAACATTTCTTTGGGTACCGTGTAGTTCCCATCCTTTGGGTGTGCCCACACCATCTTAGTTTATTCTTCTCAATTATATCTAAAACCGATGTGACGTCCAAGTCGTCTCTAATTTTTGTATTTCGTAGCCCATCTTGTTTAGTGACTCCCTTAATAGTTCTTAGCACTGTTATTTCCGCAGCTTGTATTTGTGATTTTGTTTCTGTTGTTGTTAATGACCAGGCTTCTGACCCATAAATTACTGTAGTATTGGCTTTAAAGTAGATATGTATATGATTAAGTACTTTATATTTTGTTGGTACCATTTTATCTTTGAGAAGAGAATGTAATAGCTCACATTTTAGTTATATTTACTTATTCTCTTATTTATCTCAATTTGTTGGGGACTTTCATCGTTAAAATTAACTCCCAGATACTCGAAGTTGTTAACCTGTTTGAGTTTTTGATCTCCAATAAATATATTACATCCTTCTTTATGCCAGCTTACGTTCATTACTTCAGTTTTGCGACACTTATTTTCATTCCCGTTCTGCCTAGGACATCACACCACCTGTATGTAGCCATCTGCGAGCTTCTGCCATTCTCGGTCGCAATTGCTATGTCATCGGCATATACAAAAGTATCTTCCCTACCTTCGTTTACGTAAATCTCCTCAAGACACTGGTCCATATATATTATAAATAAATAGTAAAAGCGATAGTACACCTTCTTGCCTGACACCAGTCTTTACACTAAAGCAATCACTATCAGAGAACTTGATAGTGATTGCTTTAGTGTAAAGACTGGTGTTGGTAAGCACTTTTTATAGCTCTAATTAGTTTAGGTTTCATGCCATATTCTTCCTGACTCAGTGCTCTCCAAAGCTTCTCTCTTGGCACTCTGTCAAAAGCTTTTTTCAGATCGATGAAAGCTATGCATTTCCTTTGGTTCCACTCCCAGCTTTTCTCTAACATCATCTTCACGGCAAATATCAGGTCCGTTGTGCCCCTGTTCGGCTGAAGCCGTGTTGCCATTCTTCCAACTTCTCTTCTACTCGCGTTCTTAGTCTCTGCTTCAGAATTCTTTCATATAACTTCCGAAAGTGCAAAAGCAGAAAAATTCCTCAGTAATTTTCAGTGTTTTTCTCTATTTTTCTCGTTTTCTCTTTCTCCAATCTAGAGGTGTTTTACCTTGTTTCCATGCACCTGTTAGCTAGTTTATTCCTTCTGCCCCAAGTGCCTTGAAAATTTCAGCGGGCAGTTCGTCATCTCCCGGTGCTTTCCCGTTTTTCACTCTTTTAAGTGCCCTCTCGGTTTCTTCGTACGCTATTCCGTCTCTCTCATATCCTTCGTGTTCTTCCTCATACATATCTTCCTGTACTTCGTTTTCTTCTAGGTATCCTTCTCTCACTTTTAATAGGTTTTCAAAATATTCTTTCCATCTCTGCGCATTGTCCTTTGGTTCAGTCAATAAGATAGATAGATAGATAGATAGAAGAAACCTTTATTAATAATAATAAAATAAATAATTTTTTTCAATTTACAATGACATGAATAATTGTGAAGCTCGACTATTTATTTTATTTAATTTGGCCCTTAAGCTTTAGGCTTTACTGGGCTCTTATTAAAAATAAGCAGCTAGTTATAAATTAATAATAATAAATAAATAAATAAGTAAATAAGTATTATTAATAGTTAAAACATGTATTACAATATTAAACAATATTAATGGACAATATTAAACATATTAGTGGACATTAATCCAGATTTTTGTTAGTATCCATTATTAATCGGGATTTCAACTTGGTTTTAAACAAATTTACATTCGCAATATTTTTTATATCGGCATGCAAGTCATTCCATAGTTTCAATCCAATGAAAATGGGTAGTTTTTGAGATGAAGACAATCTAAATTGAGGTATAACAAGCTTTGATCTATTTCTGGTCTGATACGAGTGGATTTCTTGATGAGTTACAAAATATCTATTTACCCATTGCAAATTAATGATTTTGTCTTACACTTGTAAATAAAAATAAAATGTGCCAGTTTGGTTATATCGTTGAGCTTTAGTAGGTTTAGCTCTTTAAATAATGCACTAGAGTGATCAAGGAAATCAGCATCAGATAATAACCTTATTGCTCGTTTTTGGATGACAAAGATACCATTTAATGCGTTGTTAGCGGAGTTTCCCCAAACAAGGGTGCAGTATGTTATATAAGGAAGAACAAGAGTATGATAAAGAGTCAATAAAACTTGTTTAGGGACTACATTTCTAAGTTTAAACATTATAGCAACGCTCCTTGAAATCTTTTTCGCGATATAATTTACATGATCACTCCATTGCAAATTCTTATCTAGCATTACACCAAGAAATTTTGTTACAGTACACTCCTTTATGGATTTCATTAACATTAAGTTCATCAAGATATACATTTCTTTTATTAGTAAAAATCATGAAATTTGTTTTACTGGTATTTAGGAAGAGTTTATTGGTGGTCAACCATTTCATTACACTGATGAATTCTGAATGAAATATATTCTTAGCTGTATTAACATCTTTGCAAGAAAAAGAGACAGTTGTATCATCTGCAAACATTATGAAGTTCAGTATATCAGATGAACGTGGAAGGTCATTTATATATAATAAAAATAACAGTGGACCCAGACTGAGCCCTGTGGCACACCATGTTTGACAAGCGCTTTAGTGAGCAAACCTTATTTACTGATACAAAATTATATCTATTGGACAAATAACTTTTAAACCAATCACTGATTGCTCCTCTAAAGCCGTAACAATATAATTTATTAAGTAGAATATTATGGTCTATTACATCAAACGCCTTACTCAAATCCATAAATATTGATATCATTATTTCTTTGTTCTCCTTAGCTATATTTACATTTTCCATAAGATTTAAAATAGCCATTTCCGTTGTTTTTATTACGGAAGCCATATTGATTTGGAGATAATAAATTGTAGGATTCTAAATATCGCTGCATTCTACTTTTTACAATTTTTTCAAAACTTTGCTGAACACAGATAATGAACACACCGGCCTGTAATTTGTTGCTAGTGTAGGATCACCCCCTTTAAAAAGGGGTGTTATACAACCAGTTTTTAGCATTGATGGGAATATTCCTTTGGAAATACTTTGATTGATAATTTTAGCCAAAGTTACAGATATCTTATCTTTAACAAGTTTCAATATAGGTACAGGAATGTTATGAATGTTATTTTTTGTATTTTTTAATTTACCAATAATATTCTGGACCTCAGTAGAGGTAGCAGGAACAAAAGAAAATGAATTTAGTGGGCTGGGTGGCATATATTCTAGAGGTGAGTGATCATTATTTATTAATTGTGAGCGAAGCTTATCCGCTATTGAAGTAAAATGTGCATTTAAAGAGTCTGCAATAGCAGTATCATCAGTAATTTCTTTATTATCAACATTTAATTTCTCTATTGAATTTTTCTTAATTTGTTTTCCGAGAAGATTGTTTATGGTTGTCCAAGTGTTTTTCATGTCTCCTTTATGTTTGGAAAATTGATTGTTATAATAGTTATATTTTGCAATTTTGATTATTTTAGTTAATTTGTTTCTGTATTGAGTATATTGTATTTTAGGAATTTTGCTCTGCAATTGCAATTTGAATAATTTATCTCTGTTCTTTATTGAAGTGATAATTCCTGGAGTGATCCATGGATTTGCGACACTTTTGGGCGAAACTGTTTTTCTCCTTAAAGGAAAGCAAATATTAAAAATATGGAATAAGGTGTCATAGAAGAACTGAAACATATGATCTGGGTCATTTAAAGGTTCGTCACAGTCAAGTCGAGTATTTTCTACAGCCCCAATAAATTTTCTTTTGTTAACCTCTGAGAATATTCTGTAATCAATAGTTGTTTTGTCCGCAACCTGAACAATGTTATTGAATAGCGTAAGTAGGAAAATGATCACTGATGTTAGTGGTTATAATTCCAGAGTTTACAGGGCATTGCTATTTACAAATATATTATCAATCGTAGATTCTGTTATTCGATTGCCATAGCTGCAGACTCGAGTGGGTTTAATAGACTAAGATAGAAAGAATTCATTAAGTTTAAAAATTTATGAGAGATTGCTTCAGATTGCAAATTGATGTTGAAGTCTCCCGCAACTATGGCATTCGATTTATGAAAGTTGCATAACATGTTATCTAAGTGAATTAAAAAGCTATTGATATTAGTATTAGGTGGTCTATATATTGCATGGACAGAATATACATTACTTTTGTCTTTTATATTCACAATCAGGTTTTCATTGTCACTATTACATAGAGAAAATACTTCGTTAGAGTCGTAAGTTTGATGCACATACACAGAGATACCCCCACCAATCTGACCATCTCTTACAGTATGATAAGCAACGTAATTATCTATATTATATAGGTTTTTAATACTACTATTTAACCAGTTTCCGTGAGAATTATAACACTAAATTTGACCGTAGAAGTTTTCAAAAGGGCCAATAAGTAGTTATAGTTCCTAGGTAAGCTTCGAATGTTTAGATTTAGCACTGAAAGATTTTTATAAATATCTTTTTGTAATACAAAGGCATTAAACTCGTCTATCGATGAGACCATGCAATTGCCTACACCAGATTCCTGTCTAGATTCTCTAAACTGGATACAGAATTTTTGGTAATGAATTGAAATGATTAATATCGGCACATATACTATGAAAGTCTTTATCGATGAAAGCCATTTAACAGTAGTTCTCAAACAATTTCACTAAATACAGAATACGGGAATAAGGGGTTACCGCCCAGTTGAGCCGAGAATGGGAAAGTCGACTGTTGAGATTGTATGCGGAGTTATTCGCAGGCCTCCTGTGTGCCGACTGTCGGCTGGCGTTTTCTAGTTCTCATAGCTTCGAATGCTTTCACTAACAAGGTGAACTCCTTTGACCGAAGTATTCCGCGTGGAGGAGTCTCTCTCTCTTTAATATTAACTTCGCTCCAAGGAAGTAGGCAACTTTCCCGAGTCTCCTCGCTTCTATGAGTTTAGGGAGCTTTTCTTTACGAATTTTACGTGTTTCCTCACATACGTCGTCATTGACGAAGATTTTTGATCCTTTCAGCTTTCTTCTGTTTTTTAGTATTAAATCTCTGTGAGTTTCATCCTCATATTACTTTTATAGCTGAAGTGGGCGTCTTAGATTCAGTCGTGTCATTAACTCTAGAATTTGCTTTTTGTGGTGGAATTTGTTTTTTTAATCTAAAAGCACTTTTGATCTTAATATTCCCCAAATTCAGTCTATCTTTTATTATGTCCTCCACCTTTTTCTTCGTTTCGCCGTTTGTTTCTCTATTCATTTCAGATACCCCCATTATGATTAAGTTATTGGCACGTGAATTATCGTCTAGGCTGTTTAATTTATTCCTAATTGAATCGTGCTCGTTTTTTATCATCTCTATGCTACGATTATTTTTAGTAAGCGAGTTTAGACTAGAGTTAAGATCCTTTATCTCGTCGTGTGCATACTGAATGCTCTTTTCGAGCTCCATATTTCTATATTCCAGTTTTGCATTGTCCCTCTTTAACAATTCGTTATTATGTTGCACAACTTTTATTACTGCCTCAAGGTCTTTGATTACACTATTACTTTTGTGCACTAAGTCAAAGAGGGAATTATACTTATTTGCTAGACCTTCATTTCTAATTTCAGGGCGTTTACCTGACCTTTGGAAGCCATTTTGAGCAATTTATGGGGTTAAGATTCACTCGTTCGTTCGTTCGTACGTTTAAAGGTCTCGTTCGTTCGGTTGTTTGTATACCGTTACTTCAAGGCACTGCTTGCCGTAGGACTATAAAGGCAGTGCCGGATGTCGCTAGAAAATTTTGAAGATATATTTTATGTAATATTACAAGTTAAGTATTGCAGTTTATCTGATGAGATTGTAACTGCGTAATCTTGGCACATTCACAAATTTTAGTGGAGAAGTAACACAATGGTTCACTGACTTTGAACACTGTTAATTTTGATAGGAAGAAGGAGCACGAAACTGACAAGCGTGCATCACCGGTACAAAAAGCGAAAAAATTGTGTTTACGCCACTGCTATCTTTTATTACATATAACGGAGGAGATGCGTATTTTCTATAATTTTTAGTCAAATTATGGATAGGTTTCTCGTGCTCAACGAGTGTTTTTGTAAATCCCTTCCGATTTTTGTCCATGCTTCTCTTTTAGCTCTGCATTTCGCTATTTCAGCTTGACCTCTCGCTTTAATACATTCTATCCTACCTTCCTGGCTCCTAACCTTCATACAACGTCTGAAAACTTTCAGTTTCACTTTAACTACGTCTTTAACGTCGTCATCCCACCATGCTGTACTTTTCTTCGTGGTGCCACATTTACTTTACTCATAAAACTTCCTCAGCAATGTCTTTCATGTTTTCTTTCAGGTACTGCCACTATTCTTCAACATCTCTTTCTGATGTTTCTGCGCGGACTTTCTTTCTTATTTTATTCTTTAAAGTTCGATCATTTCGGGTTCTTCAGATTTTCCAGAATATACCTTTTAGTTTTTCTTTTGGACCTAACTTTGGGTTCTAGAATTTTTATCATGGCCATGACATCCTGTGATCAGAATCGAGTGAGACAGAAGGAACGGCTCCTCTAGCATTCATATATATATATATATATATATATAATATATATATATATATATATATTAATAATAAAATTTTATTTCCAGCATACATATAGTAGTGTATTGCATATGCAGACCCAGGGGAGCGGGGGCTGGCGGCCCCTGTGTGTCCTCGTGGAAGCTGTGGGGATGCGCTTCCTGGGGAGAGTGGAAGGGGCTGCGAGGTCGTTATTAGTTTATCTTATCTAAAAAGGTCATAAAGGTTGATAGATGAGTGAATTGACCGGATGAGAATTCATCTTGATAAGGCCTTAAAAAAGAGACTGAAATATGTATATACAGTTTGTACAGTCGCGCTCATTATTCGTAGGACACTCTTGAGAACATATAGCGACATCTGGCATACATTTGTTGTGTGTGTACTACAAACAGTTGTAATATTTTATGAATGAATGTTTAGTGAGTGAGCGCTGATTGGGTGGTTGACTCATTGCCAAATGTCTTTAGAACAATTATTTCCATTCACTCTGGTTTACATATTACTAAGGAAACATAAATGAATAATTAAATATAAATTCAAGAAGGGGATATATATTGACAAGGGGGATGTCAATGAAGTGAATAAAAATGGTCTTGTAAAAACTAAAAAAAACCATCGGACGTGATGACAGTGTTCATGGTATTGAACGAACTGAAGTTTCAATGTATAAAAACAGAGCCGTTGGTAGGCATTATTGCGCCCTGAACAAATTCCACGACTTGCACTACCTTATTTACATTTAATATTGAAGATAGATTCAGATATTATTTTGTGTTATAACAAAGACAGAGCAAAAACCTGATATACTGTATATAAATACATATACGGATCACCAATTTGTAGTGGCCTACAAAGTAGGCTTACTATAATTTAGAAATTAAATTGTAATGAATAATTAGGGGTCACCAGTTCGGGGCACAGCCCAAACATTTGATAAGGAGAGATAAATTACTTTGTTGTTTTGTGTTTAATTAGAAAAATAAATGAATTATTTGTTCACAGTGATTAACAATTCTGTATAAGGTAATTGTGCTATATTACAATGGCTGATTCTTAGCAATGAGAAATGGTTTACACAGTATAAGCATTAAGTGAATATAATAATTACAAGAAGCCAAATAATAACGGAGGTAATGAAAGTACGGTGTTGGTACAATAAACGTATTGGGCAAGTAAAATAAAATAGATAAATGAGCAAATAAAGAAGCGTATACAAATATGGTAAGATAATTGAATATGGTAAAATAAACAGGCCTACTCTAGTCGTAATAGGAAAGTTAATTTGCCGGTTGTTTGTGTACGCTTTTGGGCCTACTCGATTAGGCAGAGTTTGTGGACTTTTCAGCTTTAAATCCTGAATAGTCTAGCACGACGTAACAAAACACTGTAGGCCGAGAGAGAACCTACAAGAGGTTTACCGACCTACGATTTTGACGGAGATAACTCTGAAGAAGCCTACGTGAAGGTTTACCGCCCTGCGTTTCGACGTGGATAACTCTGAAGACTGAAGAGGGCCTACGTGAAGGTTGACCGTACTGCGTTTCGACATTGACAACTCTGAAGACTGACAAGGGCCTACATGAAGGTTGACCAGTTGACGGAGATGGTCTGAGGAGGTACAGGCCTACCGGAAGGAGGATGTGTTGAGGGGCCGTTGATAGATATGTTGAAAGGGTGCCGATCGAATTGTGGTGAAGGATGAGTGAAGCCAGGCCAGAAGGATGACACCGGTAGAATGATGTTTGCTTCCGGTGGGATGAAATTGTAGGCCGCCTCAAGTGGTGATTCACTTCGTGTATTGGTGAACTGTTGCTTGAAGGAGTGAGGCCAGCTGAGATCGAACGGCGCTACGTGAAAGTGGAGATTCACGAGAAGGAGTAACGAGCAGAGTGAGAGAGAATTTTAGTGAACTCGGTGTTATATAGGCTTGGAAGACGCGTAGTTTTTCGCGGGCCTTTTTGGGAAAAACCCAGCACAATTTGCTTCTCTCTCCTTGAACCTACGTGTGTTTTTCGGTCTCTGGTGATCCACAGATGTTTGCGAACGGCGAGGAAAGGAATTCCCGGTCGGTCTCTGCACATATATAGGCGGTCTATAAATGAAAAAACAATGTTTTGATGCGAATTAAATTTTAATAACATTATAACGTTACCAGATTGATGGGTACCTGTAGGTTTCATACGTCACTGTTAGAATATCTTCCAATTGGCAAATAAACGACAGCTGAATGGATACTACTGGTATGGCATTGTTATATCCGGAGCAAATCCTATTTCTAGATCAGCAACATTGATATAGTAATAAAGAGTCAGTGAGAGAAATATTATTTAGAAACGAAGAATGTTTTGTATTGAGGCAGCATCATAAATGCATATAATTGTTTTGTATTAATAAGTTCCATGTTAAACGCAGCTGTGACTCTTGGTGGTTTCTCACCTCAAAGGAGAAAATTACAGAAAATGAAACTATTAGTGATTCATATCAATAAACATGGAGCCATTTAAACAATGATGTTTGACAATTTTGCAAAGGTGTTACACATTCATAATTACCATCGTATTTGAGAGATATTTTATACATGAACAGTAGGGTGGATCGATTTTACATTTTTTTCGATTTCCATATTCTAATAGAGACAAAAACTTGCGCATGCATGAGAAAATAGCCTCTGCAAAATAGCTTAATAGGTAATTATCTTCTGCCCCCAGCAGAGCGATGAAAATCATATTTTAGTAGTCAAAAACGTATTTTTCTTATAATTTTTAAAATATTTCAATATGCATCAAAATTATTCCTAATAACTATAAAGTCGATGAAAAGACCTCATATGATCGTTTTTCCAAGCGCGTTGTCCTACGTTAATATCTTTTGCCCCCGGCAACAACGTCAAATGTTGAAAAAATAGGTAATTATATACATATTTTCAGATCGGCTCTTTGTCTTAAATAATGCATTTATATATTTCCCATAGCATTCGTATGCTTCGTATGATTGAAATGAAACTACAAAGGCCAGTTCAGTGGATCATATGCCTATTACACGGTAATGAATTATCACTGCGACACCTCATTCAAGACTTGGACGGCAAAACAACTGGGCCAATGGGCTTTACTGGACCAGTTGGAAAACAACTGAACGACTGCGAAAAACTTCCAATTACAGAATTCGATGCCATTCCATCTCCCGACATTGACATAGATGATGCCGAGTTGAGCACTGACCAAAAATATTTGTTAGGCATCTACAGAGCAGTGTCGAGCGGTAGCTGCTCTTCAGCTCTCGCGGCTCGAAATCCAGGTAAGATGGCGCATTCCAGGTGGCTGACAACAGCAAATAGATTTCTGCGCCTCTATGTTTCAACCAGTGAACCCTCCAGCACCTTCAACGAAATTGTGCGATTCATTATGACAGTTTACGCACCAATTTGGTTTAAGATAAAGAAAAACTCCAGTTTCACTGAGGGCGCAAAACATTTTTTCGAAATGATGCGTCTCTCTCAGACCATGCAAAGATCTAAGACAATCGCAACAAAGTCCTCCGTAGAAATTCTTTCTTTGCTCACCCAGAAAATATTTTGATCTCCATGCTACATGCCGATGAGCAACACATAAGAGAATTGGGATGGAGAAGAATATTAAAAGCACGATCAAAACAATCACCAGCGGGGGAAATTCGAGCCTTCGCCATGCCTGAGCTGCTCTACGATAGTCAAAACTATTACGAAATGATCAACTGGCAAACGGCTGAGGTGACCGAACCCCCGTTACAAAAACAATACCTGATACCCGAATAAAAGAGTTTGTTGAGACGGGAGACCAGCCTGATGGACTGATCCCACTATTCCCTTGTCATACTCAAGCGGTCGAGAGACTCATCAAATTAGTAACCGAAGCCTCTGCCAGTGTAAGTGGAATAGAAGAGAGGGACGGATTCATCCGCTCCCGTCTTCACTCCCGAACAAAAATTCCACGATTTGATTCTAAGAAAGATTACCGTATGTAAATCGACATGCAGCCAAAGGAAGGGTGGTTGGGGCTGGATAGGGTGGAACTCGACGTACAGCCACCTCCTCGTGGTGAGTTCTGGGTTGCTAATTTTATAAAATTAGCAAGCGAGGAGCTGTACTTAGTACTTATCGTACTTATAACATCGCATTAACGTAATTATAATCCACATTTAGACTTTTCTCGGGGACAGAAGATATTACTCTAGAGTCATAAAATTTTGCGTGTGTGTTATTTCATGCCTAAGCAACGATATAAATGCTATGGGAAATATATAAATGTATTATTTAAGACAAAGAGCCGATCTGAAAATATGTATATAAATTACCTATTTTTTCAACATTTGACGTTGTTGCCGGGGGCAAAAGATATTAACGTAGGACAACGCGCTTTTTCATCGACTTTATAGTTATTAGGAATAATTTTGATGCATATTGAAATATTTTAAAAATTATAAGAAAAATACGTTTTTGGCTACTAAAATATGATTTTCATCGCTCTGCCGGGGGCAGAAGATGATTACCTATTAAGCTAAGATTTTGCAGAGGCTATTTTCTCATGCATGCGCAAGTTTTTGTCTCCATTAGAATATGGAAATCGAAAAAAATGTAAAATCGATCCACCCTAAATTGAACAGTGAACACAACAAATTTAATTTCTTGTCCCAGCCACCATTGTTGTCTATGACTTCCTGCAGTCGATGTGGTACTAGCTGTAGATTCCTCCTCAGCACCTCCCACTCACTAAATGTGTGTTGTAAAAGCTGTTCCGTTGTTCGTTCCTCCGCTGGTTCCCAACATTTACAATATTGGCCCATATATTCTCGATGGGACTCATATCACAACCCTTACTTAGCCAATCCAAAAGGTCGCTATTTCTTTGCACAGAGAACCAGCGTGTGACGATCCGTGCTGTGTGAATTGGGGACCTATCTTGTATAAAAATGATTCGCTCAGAAAATAGCAGAGCATATGCACGCACATAAGGAAGCATAACCTCTTCAAAAATTTCTATATACTGGGCTGCAGTAAACCTCCCTTCTATTTTGGTGAGCTCTCCTACACCATAGAGATGAATCCATCCCCACATGTTACAGGTGACATGACCGCTACGTGCTTCCTCATTGATACGCTCTTGAGTATATCGAGTATTATTCCTCCTCCAACAATGAAGACGGCCATGGGATGTAGAGGAGAAGGTCTTTTCGTCGGTAAATATCACTCGGCAATATTGCCTATTACAATATTGCCTGTATGCGCAATACACTACTATGTTGTACGTATTCTACTGTAAAAGACATACTGTTTTATTGTGTGATTACCCCTTTTGGTTACTCGCCAAATGGAAATTACCCCCCCTGCAAAAAGCACAGGAAACTTCATTTTACTGAGCATGAGAATAATTATTCAAATTTTATAAACATAATACTCGTATATTTCTATATATACAGTGTCTTATGTATAAGTTAAACACATATGATATTGGTCAAAGAATGGCTACAACATTACATAGGAAGCAAGCAAAACGAGTCATCACCAACTACTAGTCTGATGTGAGGGATGCAAATGTTTCTGCTGAACTAACGTCTGAATTCTGGGTTCAATTTCGCTCAAAGGGTAGCGTAAATCGCCTTCAATGTGCAGCCGATTTCGCAGTTTGTTCTTTATGACCATCAGTGCTGAAAAGCCTGCTTCACAACGATAACTTGTAGCAAAAGGCACCAGCACTTTCTTTGCCTCTTCAGCAAGCAAAGGATACTCCCCACCCACTTTTGCCTAAAATGTCTCAATTTTTTCTCTGCAAACTCAAACTTCAGAAAAAGATCTTGCCGCATTTTCAGGAAGTCTGCTTTCAGTTCAGGTGAGTCACTGCTTTTCAGGGCGTAATAAGTGAATGGCCTCTTTTTTTTAGATAGCATGGCTACGTATTAAATATGCTTCTGTACCACATCGACTGCAGGAAGTCATAGACAACAACGGTGGTTGGACAAGATATTAAATTTGTTGTGTTCATGTATAAAATATCTCTCAAATACAATAGTAATTATGAATGTGTAACACCTTTGCAAAATTGTCAAACCTCATTGTTTAAATGGCTCTGTTTATTGATATGAATCACTGTAATAGTTTTGTTTTCTGTAAGTTTCTCCTTTGAGGTGAGAGACGGCCAAGAGTCACGTCACAAATGCAGTGGTTCAACACTTAAGTTTAACATGGAACTTATTAATACAAAACAATTATATGCATTTATGATTCTCTCACTGACTCTTTATTACTATATCAGTGTTGCTGATCTAGAAATAGGATTTGCTCCGGATATAACAATGCCATACCAGTAGTATCCATTCAGCTGTCGTCCATTTGTCAATTGGAAGATATTCTAAGCAATGACGTATGAAACCTACAGATACCCATCAATCTGGTAATGTTATAATGTTATTAAAATTTAATATGCATCAAAACATTGTTTTTTCATTCATAAACCGCCTATATATGTATTTATATATATCAGGTTTTTGCTGTCTTTGTTATAACACAAAATAATATCTGAATCTACGTTCAGTATTAAATGTAAAATAAATAAATGAATCAATTTGGAATTTGCTCAGGGCGCAATAATGCCAACCAACGACTCTGTTTTTATACATCGTTCAGGATGACAGACTTGCCAATACCATGAACACTGTCATCACGCCCGAAGGTTTTTTTTAGTTTTTACAAGATCATTTTTTATTCACTTCATTGACATCCCCTTTGTTAATATATATCTCCTTCTTGAATTTATATTTAATTATTCATTTATGTTTCCTTAGTAATATGTAAACCAGAGTGATGAATGGAAATAATTATGTTCTAAAGACATTTGGCAATAAGTTAATCAACCAATCACCGCTCACTCACACCAAGATTCATTCATAAAATGTTACAACCGTTTGTAGTACACACAACAAATATATGTCAGGTGTTGCTATCTGTTCTCAAGAGTGTCCTACGAATAATAAGCGCAACTGTACATACAGGAAAAAATGAGCATCTGTATTATTATTATTATTATTATTATTATTATTACATGCAAGAATAAAATGAACACCCATTTCCAACGTACCCCTCTTCCACGAGGACACAAGGGGCGCAGCCCCCTCGGCCTATATGCGCAATACACTACTACATTTTACGTATTCTACTGTAAAAGACATACTGTTTTATTGTGTTAATTCTCGAAGGAAAAAGTAATGTAACATTTCTATACAGGTTTTTTATACAGCTATTTAGAAGTAAATACCCATGAATTTTCTTTCTTTTCATATACAAACAAATAAAAATAAGCTTCATCATACAATCATACATCAAAATAAGTTTCATTATACAGTCATACATCAATCTAAGCTTCATAATAGAGTCATACATCAAACTAAGCTTCATCATAGTCATACATCAAACTAAGCTTCATCATAATCATACATCAAACTAAGCTTCACCATAATCATACATCAAACTAAGCTTCATCATATAGTCATACATCAAACTAAGCTTCATTATACAGTCATACATCAAAGTAAGCTTCATCATAGTCATACATCAAACTAAGCTTCATCATACAGTCATACGAACACCAGCAGTGAGCATATATTTGGAAGTATTTTCACTGAATTACTTTCATGAATAACTAAAATAAAATTTAAGGTTTCCAAGAACGAGATTAATTTCTTCTAAAAATAGAAGGCAAACTTTTCAAGCTTTGATTTCATGGAGGAGTGAATTGTGGCCTGAGGCTTATTTTCACATATTTTTAACTTGGCTAAATATTCTACAATAAAAAAAATATGCTTAGTTATGTGAAACAAACTTTGTCTATTGTTACCTGAATACTAGTTAATATAGCACCAACTATATTTTAGTTACTCCAACTAAATATTAGTAATGACGACGACGAAATTTTATGTTCTTATAATAAAAAGATAGGGATCTTTTCTTTATAGCACCCCCATTGTTTTACTGTGTTAATTGAATGCCCGGTTACGTCAACTGTACACCCTTGACGATTGGTTAGGTTAAGTCGTGATATTTTCGTTAGTTTTAACGAAACTATCACGACTTAACCTAACCCACTGTCAAGGGCGTACAACTGAAAAGAAGAAATTGGGGGTGCTATAAAGGAAAAGATCCAAAGATAGATCGCATCATATAGGTTTTATGGATCACTTTAACATATTGCTTTCCAAAGCATTCGGGAAGCAATATGTTAAAGTGATCCCTCCTGGGAAGCAATATGTTAAAGTGATCCCTCCTGGGAAGCAATATGTTAAAGTGATCCCTCCTGGGAAGCAATATGTTAAAGTGATCCCTCCTGGGAAGCAATATGTTAGTGATCCCTCCTTGGAAGCAATATGTTAAAGTGATCCCTCCTGGGAAGCAATATGTTAAAGTGATCCCTCCTGGGAAGCAATATGTTAAAGTGATCCCTCCTGGGAAGCAATATGTTAAAAAGAGAACGGTTGGTTGGTCATTTTGTGTGACCATATAGCGCAACAATTCTAATAAATTTATTTTCAATCTAATATTTTAACATGTTATGATTTACTTTTTATGCCTTTACTTTATTAAAGCGAACATTTTGGATCACCTGAAGATCCGTCACCCCAGCCTTTTTTAGTTAGCTTTATAAGGCTAACTAACGAAAATATCATGACCTAACCTAACCAATCGTCAAGGGCGTACAGTTGACCTAACGATTGATTAGGTTAAGTCGTGATATTTTCGTTAGTTACTGTAGCCTTATAAAGCTAACTCAAAAAGGCTAGGGTGACGGATCTTCAGGTGATCCAACATTTTTTATCGTACTCCTTATCCTAAATATTGGGAAGCAATATGTTAAAGTGATTAACACTGGGAAGCAATATATTAAAGTGATATACACTGGGAAGCAATATGTTAAGGAGAGGTTCCTGGGAAGCAATATGTTAAAGTCATCCGGTTTTATAATAAAAAAGAAAAAAAATCAGTTGTTTATTTGGTTCTATTAGCTAAGTATTTTTGGTCAGTGAAGGCTAACATCGAATTTACAGTACAAGATGATGTATTCTACAGTTTTCTTTCAATAAACAGAACTTTTCAGTTGACTTTCACATCTCCAGTATCTTCGAATTTCCTCATCAGTCTCTTTATTGCAGACCTGGTTGGGGGTTTCCTTACTCCAAATTGTGCTTTAAAATCACGTTCCACTTGCACAACATTCTTTCCATGGAAATAATGATTCACAATAAATACACGATGAGTTGTAGAATACGTCATCTTCTACTCTAAATTCAATGATAGCCCAGCCGTGTTAGCCTACCTTAAACTAAAAACTCGTTCCTTGAAAACATGACAAGAACAAGTTCCTTGAAAATAATGATGTGTCGTAGCAATTTATATATAAAAAAAAAATATATATATATATATATATACTGTATACATACATACATACATATATATACATACACATATGTGTGTGTGTGTGTGTGTGTGTGTGTATACACGGCCGCAACCCCAATACTCCCAAATGCAGCGGCCCAACCAATAACTCGAAACAGGAACCGACATCGACCAGGAAACGACCATCATTTAGGAAAATCGAACACGAAGATTAGAAACCCGGTAAATGTATTATACACAAATATACAAGGCCTCTATACGGACCATGCAGACTGCAAATTACAATACTTGCAAAATTTAGCTCGGAAACCAGCATAGATATAATATGCCTAACGGAAACCCACTTACATAAGTGCGAAAAAGGCTGTGAAAACTGCATCGAGAATACTGAAATAGTATTACTGGACTACAACATATACAGAGCAGATAGAGTGGTTAGACGAGGGGAGGGTGTTGTATCTACGTGAAAAACACATACACATGTGAGGTGAAGGTAAACAATCAAACAGCACAGTCGAAGTTGTTATATTAGGAGTAAAACAACTGAACCTAACCATTATGGACGTCTACAGACCACCAAACACGACAAAAAGTGAATTCCAATTTGCTACAAATGAAATAGAAAACATATTAAAATTACTTGAAACTCCAGCAACAAATATTCTAATTTGTTGAGAAGTTTCATGGCAACATTACAAAAGATGATAGAACCCAAACAATAATGCTATTAGATATGATGGAACATTACGCCCTTACTCAGGAAATCTGTGAAGCCACTAGGAAAGAGAACGTTTTGGATTTAATTTTGACAAATAACAATGAGATAATAATAAATAAAAAGGTAACGCACACAAATTTCTCCGACCATAACCTCATCGATATACAATTGATGTTAGCACCCAGGGGTCCGAAAACGCATCCCAGAGAGGCAGAAGGAATATTTGAAGGCTTAAACATAAATTCAAAGAAAGTAGATTGGGAAAGTATAAATAAAGATTTAAAGGAAGTAAATTGGGAATTACTACTTCACGAGAAAACTCCAAAACAAATACTAGGTATAATGGAGTCTGAAACCAAACCTATATTACTGAAACATGTTCCAGAGAGACAAAAGAGAAAACGTAGCAAGCTCGAGAGAAAAATCAGGACACTATTTAGACAACGGAAGCAAAATAAAACATCTCCACAGATGCAAAACTGATGCAAGGAGACTCAAACTAGAGAGAAAACTAGGCGAAATAGAAATGGACCTAAAACAAACATTCATACATAAAACAAACGAGAAGGAAAACGAGGTAGCAGAAAACATAAAAAATAACCCAAAGTACTTCTACACTTTTGCGAAAAGGAAAATGCAGCACAAAGAGAGTATTGGTCCGTTGATAGCCGGGGAGGGCAAACACACAAATGACCCCAAAAAAATGAGCGAACTGCTTAAGGAACAATTTAACTCTGTGTTTAGCACCCCTAAGTCCGAGATGAAATTAGAAAACGCAGACAAATTTTTCTACATTGATACAAATCAGCCAAGGACAAATTCTGGCACAAACCTATTAATGGACTTAGAGTTCTCGGAAGGAGATGTAATTGAGGCTCTATCACAGATGCGAGACAATTCGGCACCAGGGCCAGACAAATGGAGTGGCATTGGAGTGCCACATTTCTGAAGAAATGTAAAGAGTATTACCAAACCGCTATACTTCCTATGGAGGAAATCACTCGACGCAGGAAAATTCCACTGCCATTAAAGAACACGAGCATTGTCCCTTCATTCAAAGATGGTAACAGAGCAATGCCCAAGAATTATATTATCGGCCGGTAGCTCTCACCTCACACCTTATAAAGTGCTTTGAACGTATAATTAGAAGCGAAACTACCTACTACCTACAAGGAAAGAACTTATACAACCCAAATCAACATGGTTTCAGGGCTGGAAGCAGTGATGTAGTCGAGACCACCAAGTCCGAGACTGAGACCGAGACCGAGACCTGATCCTATGAGACCAAGATCGAGACCGAGATCAAAGGTTCGAGATCGAGATCTACCTTCCGAGATCGAGACCCTTAAAATTCGAGACCGAGATCGAGATCGAGACCAAGTTCATGCCCTTCCAATTTGTTTTACACTACTATGGAAATTAGACTATGTTAAGTATATTAATAAACTAATAACTACTTTCTCAGATGTAGTGTGTTGAATGCAAAAAGTGTAGCCTATAAATTAACAAATGAATATATATATACACGTACTTTTTATTTATTTACTTCTTTATATCTGTTACAGAAGGTTTAATGAACGTACCCACTACCCAGTTTGACTTGTGTATTTATTTAAAGCATGATAGGTGCTCATTACACTTAAGGAACATCAGCATGCTCAGAAGATCTGCTGAAGTTCGACTTCTGTGGGGCCTCATTATTATGCCTCCATGGCTAAATACACGCTCAATTTGGAGCACTAGAGGCAGGCACTGTTAAAACAGTCATGGCAATATTGGCCAGTGATGGGAATTTATCCCTTTTCTGGTGCCAAAACTTTATTGGAGAGCAATTGTCTAAAATATAAGATTTATCGATCTCTAAAAGGTACCGCCGCAACTGTTCCCTGCGGTTCAAAATCTTCCCAGTTTCAACGTTCTTCTGCTTGGACCGATAGCTTTGATATTTTGCCATTAGTCTCGGAACTTTGGTTTGACTCTTGAATTTATCGGTACTGTTTTCTTTATGCTGTATTTCTTGCATTTTTGTGAAGCATTTTATTTTTTCAAATACATATTGGATGGGAGGATAATCGTTTTTATCACGCCACAGAGGTTGACACGCCGTTTGGCAACACTAAGTGGCCTTATAATATATACTTATATATAAATATATATAATTCTCTATTTAGTGTTTCCATTTTCAATAAAATTAATCTGACGGGGCGGGGGGGGAGGGGGGCAATTTTTTTTTGTAGCGCTAACCTAAAAAAATCCAGACCCACACTCTCCCGCAAGACAAACGTGGCAACTCAAAACAGGGTGACTGATTAGTGAATACCTAGAGTCCCTTACTTTTACAAACTTTCATAAACATTCTGAATTGTGTCTGTTCAACCAAGCCACCATCATGAGTATGCCAATAACATGTATTTTTCATTACGGTCTCGAGAGGTCTCGAAAGGTCTCGGGGAGAAAAACCGAGACCGCGTCTGTCGAGACCGAGATCGAGACCGAGATCTAAATAGCGGAGACCGAGATCGAGATCGAGATCTGCAAATTGGGTCTCGAGATCGGTCTCGAGACCGAGACCGATCTCGAGACCTACATCACTGGCTGGAAGATCATGTCTATCACAGCTATTATTAGGAGAAAATATTGGAAACACTGTGTCGAGGACAAAACAGAGATGTAATCTATACTGACTTTGCTAAAGCCTTCGATAAATGTGACCATGGAATCATAGCACATAAACCTACGAAAACAGGAATTACTGGAAAGGTGGGAAGATGGATATTTAATTTCTTGACGCAAAGAACACAAACAGTGATGGTAAATGGAGTCAAATCGGAAGTCTCGGAAGTAGAGAGCTCTGTCCCACAAGGGACAGTACTAGCTCCCTTGCTGTTCATAATAATGATTGCAGATATTGATGCATAACCTTTGGTTAGCTTCCGCCAGAATTGTTCATTCTGAAGGTCAAGCTTTTCACTCCACCTTAGACCTACAGCTTAACTTGGAATCCGAACCACGACCCACCAGCAGCCCAGCGTCTTAACCACTAGGCCACCCAGGGTACCCATTTATTTACCAACCACTTTCTTTGTGTGGAAGGATGAACAACTGGGTTTTGCTGCGCGCCGGCTGCCGTCAGCGGGTCTCGAACCCAGGGCCGATGGATTCGTAGTCAGTGACGCTAACCACTACACCACCGAGGCGCATGCAGATATCAATGACAGTATTGTATCATGTTTTGCAGATGACACAAAGATATGCAAGGAAATATTGAACGAAGGTGACATAAAAAGATTACAAAATGACATTGAAACATTATTCCAGTGGGCAGAAGACAACAATATGAAGTTTAACGAAGAAAATTTCCAACTTCTAAGATATGGTAATAACAAGGAGCTACAGAAAAGAGGGTACAAAACTCTGCAAGCCAAACAGATAACACCAAATCCACAAGTCAGGGATCTTGGAGTAATAATGTCGTCGGATGCAGAATTCAGAGAGCACTACAACATCAAAATTACAACGGCTAGAAAAATAATGGGAATCATCTGGAGGAGCTTCTGCAGCAGAAAAGCAAACATCATGCTCAAATTATGGAAAAGTCTCGTTCCTACCAATAATTGAGTACTGCTCAGTACTCACAAGCCCATAGAGAAAACGAGACATTGCGAACATTGAAGCTAAACAAACGACTTTTACTTCTAAGATAGAGGAAACGGAAGGTGAAGACTACTGATCGCGATTACAATCACTGAAACTCTACTTTCTCGAAAGAAGGCGCGAGCGGTACACAATAATATACATATGGAAAATACTTGAGGGCTCTGTCCCTAACCTTAGAAATGAAATAGAAACAAACTGGAATGAGAGAAGAGGCAGATTTTGTACGGTCCCAGCTGCGGGGACAAGGGGCCATGAAAACGAGGACGGAAAATACTCTCAGAATACGAGGCCCAAAGCTTTTCAATGTCCTACCAAAAGAAGTGAGGAATCTCCAGCACACCGATCTGAATAACTTCAAGAACCAGCTGCACAAATTCCTGTGCAAAGTCCGTGACCAGCCATGCGTGGCTGGCTACGAGGGCAGGAGGAGATCAGACAGCAATTCCCTCCTTCACCAAATCCCACAAATGAGGCGGGATGCTGCAGAGAGGTCGACCGTAGGTCGATCCTGAACCGTCGTTCGAACTCACCTATATATATAGGCTTATCAAATTACTTGGACCACCTACATATTTGACGTGGAATGAGGTTTAGAAAAGGTTTTCAAAAGATTAAGATAAGCCGTTTATGGGTATTTGCCTTTTTGCGATATGTCTAGACACACGTAGTCTCAGAAGAATGATTTCTATCAAGAACTGCTACCTTCTCTGTGACTTATCAGAAAAATTGAAAAATGTGTGTGGGGGGGGGGGGGGGTCCAAGTAATTTTATAAGCCACTGTGTGTGTGTGTGTGTGTGTGTGTGTGTGTGTGTGTGTGTGTGTGTAACAAAAAATTGGAGACATCAATGTAAATTATAAATTTGTTTGGTGTCACACTCAGGAAAGAAATGTGGACAGGTAACGCAAACAGCCAATACAGAGAGGAATCCGAGACATTTGTAGCGTCCTACTCTGAAAACTGAAAACTGAAAAATGAAATCCAGTACGATGAAGTCCAGATATTAAAAAATCAATTAAGTGCTTCGGAACCAACCAGCCAATCTAAAATACACAGAAGTGAACTCGCGATTGATTTATTGATTTAAGATTTCTTTCTTTCATATTCAATCAGTAAAATTTCACTAAAATTAATATTGGAAACAAGTAATGAGAAAAATCTTAAAAATTAATTCAGACAAAACGTTCGCCTACAATGAAGCAACATCATCAGTAAAGAGCACACCAATAATTATATATAAAACAATAATAAATAAAGGTAAAGTGAGAAAAAGGTAGATTTTTATAATTGCAAAGATTGGTTTTATTAACTTTGGAGAGAAAAGAGAAAATGAAAAGATAAACAGAAAGGAAAACGCGAGAGAGAGAGAGAGAGAGAGAGAGAGAGAGAGAGAGAGAGAGAGAGAGAGAGAGAGAGAATTTAATTAAAGAGACAAGAAGAGAAGAAACTTGGTGACGATAAATAAAGGAAATAATGTTCAGATTTGGTTCGCTCTCGAAAATGGCGTTTTTCTTCCAACTTTTAAAAACAAAAATTAAAACTTAGTTTTCATTCCATAAACTTTGAGTGCAAATAAAAGAAAACAATAAAATAAATTTACTCCAACTCAAATAAAATCTACAGGGTGATTCAAAAGTCAGGTTACATAGGGATATACTGTATTATGTAATGATACAGGGGAATAGTCACATCACATGTTCGATATGGCCACCGTTAACGGCAATGCACTTGTGCAGCCAGCCAGGAATATCAATGCGCTCCTCCTTCGATAACATCTCATAACTCATTTACCTGCAAAGAAACAGAAAATCCCTATGTAACCTGACTTTTGAATCACCCTGTATATACATTTCATTAAAGAAAAACGTAAAATCTGTACTTTCTTCCGCGTAGGATGAAAATACAGAATAATTCTGAGACAAATCCTAAAAATTCTTCTATTTTATGACTTACAAATGAATGTTCAAGTATACAATAATTAAATAACATTTAAAATTTCTCCCTCCTATGACCTGAATCTGAGGAAATAAGTGACCTGATAAAACTGTAATCGTGAGTTTACATTTAAAAAATACGTTATAATCAACCTTTGTTTTATGGAATAAATATAATGCAACCAACCTGCTGAAAATGGGCGACATGGTTACTACAACCTTCGTACAGGATGCGGGATGGCGAAACTACACGAAGTTTTGCATCCAGCCTTCACATCATAAATGTTGCCTAAATCACCATTAAATTTACATTCATCGGATTTTAATCTGTTCGAATATCAAATGCTGCCTTTTGGGAGTCGTACGAGATTTATTTCGCTCTTAACAACCCCAGGAATTATTTTTATGTTCTTTTATGGTCTATGTTTGGCACAAAGAGAAAAGTTTTCGTATGCTCTTTATATACAGGGAAAGATAAAGGAAAACGCTTCAAATTTATTACTTGCTCTCCAACACAATATATATATATATATATATATATATAATATATATATATAATATATATATATATATATATATATATATATATATATATATATATATATATATATATATATACAAGGTTGCAGTACAGAGGATTTCGCGTTAAAATTGTTCGCGTTCACTGAATGTGGCAGTAGACATTTGGTTATATACATATAAAAGTCTAATCGACATCTCATAAATGAACTTAGCTTTCTGGTACTTACGTATTATCGGGACTACCAAACTGTTTATTATGTATTTTTGCTCCCGTCATTTTCGTTTAAACTAACGAAAATATCACAATTTAACCTAACAAATCATCAAGGACGTACAGTTGACCTAACCGGGTATTCAGTTGACAACCGGGCATTCAGTTGACCTAACCGGGTATTCAATTAACCTAACAGGTTAATATTGGTTATTTCACCTAAATATCTTCTGATCTTTTCGTATTAGGCACTCACTGAATGCCTGGTTAGGTCAACTGAATGCCCGGTTAGGTTAATTGAATGCCCGGTTAGGTTAATTGAATGCCCGGTTTGGTTAATTGAACGCCCTTGATGACTGGTTAGGTTAAGTTGTGATATTTTCGTTAGTTTAAACGAAAATGACGAGAGCAAAAATACATAATAAACAGTTTGGGTGCTGGTTAAGTGTGCGGTCTACCTAGCTTTTAGTTAGCCTTATAAGGCTAACTAATGAAACTATCACGACTTAACCTAACCAATCGTCAAGGGCGTACAGTTGACCTAACGATTGGTTAGGTTAAGTCGTGATATTTTCGTTAGTTAGCCTTATAAGGCTAACTAAAAGCTAGGTAGACCGCACACTTAACCAGCACCACAGTTTGTAGTCCCGATAATACGTAAGTACCGCTTTCTGAAATGAATAATAGCTATTTTGAAATGTTTACTTGATATTTCAGATATCCGGAAACGGTGTTTAAATATTCCATATATATAAAGGCGTAGAAATTAAATATTTAATTTGTAAAATAAGTTGGTTTCTATTCTTTGCGCCTAGACGTATGCGCATTGTGGTGAAAAATATTTTGAAAATGTAACACAGTTTATTTAGTTTTCATATTTATAGCCTATCACGAAAAGAGGTAGAAACAGTTATTATATTTGTGCATTTATTCATTTATTCCATATTGGGGAGCAAGTGTAGTTTACGTCCCCCTGACGCAAAAGGGGATACAAACTACACTAGGTCAAAGTTGGGGAACGTAAACTACACTAGGATCTTTCGGATACATTTTTTAAATGAATCTATCAAATAAAACGTTAAAACTAACGAAAATATTACGATTTAACCTAACCAATCGTCAATTTATATATATATATATATATATATATATATATATATATATATATTATATATATATATATATATATATATAATAAACTGACGGTTGGTTAGGTTAAATCGTAATATTTTCGTTAGTTTTAACGTTTTATTTGATTAGGTATACGCGAATAAAGTTGGGGAACGCAAACTAGAATCACCTGAAGATCAGGGTCCCCAGCCTTCGATAGTTAGCCTTATAAGGCTAACTAACGAAAATATCAGAACTTAACCTAACCAATCGTTAGGTCAACTGTACGCCCTTGACGATTGGTTAAGTTAAGTAGTGATATTTTCGTTAGTTAGTCTCAGCTAACTAACTAAAGATGCTGGGGACCCTGATCTTGAAGTGCCCCCAAACTACACTATGATAATGTAGGGGAATGTAAACTACACTAGAATAATGCAGGGGAACGTGAACTACACTAGGCACCACAGGGGGACGTAAACTATACTTGCTCCCACATTGGTTTCGATCTTCTAAGTGTCTTTCACGCATTTATTAATGGCTAGGCCTTGACTAATAAAGTTTTTCAGGTGCTGGTTAAGTGTGCGGTCTACCTACGATTCGGCGGTCTACCTTTTAATTATAGCTTCTTATCTTGTTTACTAATTGTTTGTTTACATCCCATTGTCAATCGCCCTTGACGATTGGTTAGGTTTAGTCGTGATATTTTCGTTAGTTTTAACGAAAATATCATGATTAAACCTAACCAATCGTAGGTAGACCGCACACTTAACCAGCACCGTTTTTCAAGATTAAGAACCACCATATGACCTTGAGCCTAAACCTTAGACGTGGGTCTCTTGATATACAATATCGGCCTACTCTAGGTTCAGTCTCTACGTTAGACAGCCTATACTTTAGAAAAGACACAAATAAGTTAGAAAGGGTCCAGGCTCGAACAACCAAAATGAATCCAGAACTGAGAAGTAAAATATTTGAGTAAAAATTAACTGAACTAGATATGTATTCACTTGAAAAAGTGTCGACTTACATGAGAACTCATTCGAGTACTGAAAAGTAATAATTAGTTTTGATAATGTAAATTACTGGAAAATATTTGATAGGGATATAGAATCGATTACGAGAAGAAATGAATATAAATTGAAAGTCAAAAGTTTTTAACAATGATGCTGTGAAGCAACTTTTTTGATATAAACCCAAACTTAACTCCTTAAACTCCTTAATTCATTAAACATTTCAGATTAGTTTTTACAATTGTTTAAAAAACTGAGTCAATTTAGACATTTCACTTCACTTACTGAAATGTCGGAGCTATTGAAGAATAGGGACCCCAGCCTTCTTTAGTTAGCTTTATAAGGCTAACTAACGAAAATATCATGACCTAACCTAACCAATCGTCAAGGGCGTACAGTTAACCTAACGATTGGTTAGGTTAGGTCGTGATATTTTCGTTAGTTAGCCTTATAAGCCTAACTAAAGAAGGCTGGGGTCCCTATTCTTCAATAGCTCCGAAATGTCTAACGAAATGTTTAATGCAAAATGTTTAATGCATGAAAAATTTGAAACTTCACAAAACTTGAGACAATGAAACGCCAAACAAATCGTCCGCTTCTTCAAAGTGTTGCATTTTGTTTAGAACGTCATGCGGGAAAAATAGGATACATTCAAGGCCCACCAAAAATTAAAAAGTTAAGTAGG
>JAJOZX010001288.1:700000-785000 GCA_023014485.1 Bathynomus jamesi | reverse complement strand
CTGTTGAAACAAACAATGGCCATCTCCGTAGTATTGCCACAGTGTAGGGAGGGCCGAATTGTCCAGAACGTCGAGATAAACGTCAGCGTTCATGGTAGTAGGTATAACAACCAACGGGCCGAGCCCTAGCCAGGAAAAACAACCCCATACATGATGGACCCTCCACCGAACTTCACCGTTGACGTACACAGTCAGGAAGAAGCCGTTCTCCAGGCTGTCGCCACACCAAACACGCCCATCAGACTGGAAGAGTGAATACCGCGACTCGTCGCTCCAAAGAACAGTTTTCCAGTCCTCCACGGTCCAGGAACGGACGGGAGACACACCAGGCCAAACGACGCATGACATTAACTTTTGTAATCAGTGGCTTGTGTACAGCTGCTCTACCATAATACACCGAGTCTGTGCATCTCTCTGCGGATAATTACAGTACTAACGGAGGTACCGGATGCTCTTCCTACCTCCTCAGCGATGGAAGCGGCAGAGGACGTGCGGGACTTCTTGACATGTCGTACCGACTTCTTCTATCACGTTCCGTCAGTTTGCGTGGTCGTCCGGAACGTTTTTTCGCGTTAGTTGCACCGTTGTGCTTCCATCTCATGATAACATCCGCTACAGTAGTCGACTTTGGTATATCCTGTTTGGCTGCAATGTTTCGTATAGAAACGTTACTTAATAACATCCGATGACGAGTCCACGTTGGAACTCGAGAGTTCACGTCCGCGCGGCATGGCTTCACAACAGTTACTGATAACTTAACAGAACACCTCAGCATTATAGTTTCGCCACGCTTTTTCCCAGCATACCTTTCGGCGAAGGTGATATTTGCAGAAATGCGGATTTTCCGGGGGTCCGAATACTTTTGATCATATAGTGTGTGTATATAATATATATAATATATATCTATATATATATATCTATATATATATATATATATATATATATATATTAGTTACAGTAGGCCAAATGTTTAGGCACTTCCGATAATCTCCGATTTTGGCGAATAGTTTATACAATGTCGATCCTATAGATCCTATAGTCACTACATCATACACTTTCGTCATTTTCTTAGTATAATGTACTATTAAAAGGGTCAGTGCAGGAAAAAACATATGAGAAGGGATGTTTATTGTAGATCAAGTACATTGTAAAAATGTAGGCACCCCTTGCCTTAATACTTTGTATAACCACCTTTCGCAGGCGCAATAAGCAGGGAACGGTCTAGAAGAAGATAGTATGACCTAACGAGAGTAAAATAGGGTTGTTTGGCCACACTTAAGATAGATCTATTTGGAGAAGAAGGAACACTATTATGCTTTGGTACGTACGTCATCTTCAGGCGTTGGCAACCATGTTCGAACAGAAGGACGGATAGAATCATCAAAATAGCAACAGAATTTTAGAAGAAAACCTCCTGTTATCCATTAAAAAGCTCAAAACCGGACGTAATTAGATTTTTCAACAGGACAATGACCCGAAGCACCGATCACAATCAACGACAAATTGGTTTCAGCGAAGGAAAATACAATCCTAGAATGGTCATGGCAATTGCAAGAGCTAAATACCATTGAAGGGATATGAAGAAAACTGAAAAGGCAGTCCATGCGAGAAGACCTACAAATCTACATGACCTGGAAGCTGTTTGTCAGGAGGAAAAGAGCAGAATTCCAAAGAAACGAACCAATAAGCTTGCAGAACGTTACATACGACGGTTGCTCCAGGTTATTTATGCGAACGGTGGTCATACAAAGTATTAAGGCAAAGGGTGGCTACACATTTGCAATGTACTCTATGTAATCTATCCGCCAAAATCGAAGGTTATCGGAACGGTACTAAACATTTGGACTGAACTGTATATATACAGTATATATAGGTTACTTTTATAGGATCACCTGAAGATCAGGGCCCTCAGCCTTCTTTAGTTAGCCTTATAAGGCTAACTAACGAAAATATCACGACTTAACCTAACCAATCGTCAAGGGCGTACAATTGACCTAACGACTGTTTAGGTTAAGTCGTGATATTTTCGTTAGTTAGCCTTATAAGGCTAACTAACGAAGGCTAGGGCCCTGATCTTCAGGTGATCCCTTTTATCTTTTCATACAGGAATCAACCTTTTTTTTATAGGATTTCTTGTATATTTTTTTATTAAGGGATGTCATTATTTTGCTATTTCTTTTTCTACTTTCTCCAAAATTCATTTTTTTATTTTTTTTTCATAATCTGTATCATCGTTGGAATGCAATTTTCTGAACGTTCTTGCAGTTCACAGTCAAGGATTTGCAAAAAGCAGTGGAAAAATCTATTAATAATACCTAGTAATAATAATTCACTTATTTCTGCCCAGTCTCTTTACCGTATACATATATATAATACCTAGTAATAATAATTCACTAAATAATAAATAATAAATCGCATTGCCAACGATGATACAGATTATGAAAAAAAAAGATTAAAAAATAAATTTTGGAGAAAGTAGAAAAAGATAGTTAAATAATAACATCCCTTAATAAAAAAAAAATACAGTATAATATATATATTAGGTGAGGTACCCGGCGTTGCCCGGGTTAATTGAATGCCCGGTTAGGTCAACTGAATGCCCCCAAAACCCCCTCATCCCCCTTTATGCAACTTGGGGCTAACCCCCTCCCCCATTACCCGCACCCCTCCCCATTACCCCACCCCTCTCCCCCACTTACCCCCACCCTTCCACCATTACTGCCCGGGATAAATTTCACAAACAGACAGGCTAAACTACAGAAAAGAACGCAGCCGTGAAAATTTGGAGTTTTACATTGTGTCAAGATTTCTGAATCTGATTAGATATCCCCCAAAACCCCCCTGACCAAATAATTGAACTCCCAATTACTGTCGGTTCAATTATTTGGTCAATAAAACTATAGAAAAGAACACAGTCATGAAAATATCGAGCTTCACATTGCCGCCCTTAATACAAACAGACAAACAGACAGGCTGACCGACTCTGTGTTGACATTCTTCATCCCATAAGAGGTCCCCGTGCCAAATTTGGTAGCTCTAGGTCAAACGGTTTGCGCTTGCATAAAGGACAGACAGACAGACAGACAGGCGGAAATATATAATAGATATATACAGTAGTGGACCGGATGTTACGCGGATATTTCCTCTAATAAATTATAGAATTTACAATTAAATTAGCTTATAAAGTAGCTTATAAGGCCCAGTCATGCACATTTCATGTAAAGTATTAATTATATTAATGAACAAACAAATATATAAACCTCAAAATATAAATACCTGGTAACACAGAAAATTGAATGAAACTTGTTTCATTGAATTTTCTGTGGCTGAAACTCTTGAGAAAGTTATTATTTTTATCATAATTAAAACATTAATATTAATTTTAATTCTTATGCATTGCCTGCCATAATAGTAATATCAAGAAATTTGAAAAATTATGTCATATATTCATAATTCTATATTATATTGATAGATTAACTAAATATCCGCATCCGCACCCGCGGATATTGAAATTAAAAATCCGCATCCGCATATGTTGAAAAACTGGCATCCGGTCCACCACTAATATATATACATTGTATATAGAGGAGGAGACGATATTGATTTCAGGAGAAGGATGCGCTGTTGGTGTGCAACAGGTACGGCTTTACCGTTGAAAAGACGATCCGTTTATTAAGCTCTTGAAAGCACGACAGATACCTTTGAGTGGAAAGGAAAGACATTTTTTCTTTCCTTCCATTAGCCATTATAGTCAAAGATTGCTCGGCTCATAAAGGCCATCAGAGTATACACGAAATACAAAAAAAATTGTAGATTGGTCAGTGACATGGCAAATGAGATTTAACGTCGATAAGTGCAAAATTTTACATATAGGTTCGCGTAACAGTAATTTTACGTATAGTATGTCAGGGAAGGAGTTAGCAAGCGTAGATCAGGAAAAGGATTTAGGCGTTATAGTCACTGGTGATACGAAAGTAGCGAAACAAAATACAGCAGCGGTCAGTAAGACGAACAAAGTGCTAGGTTTCATAGCTCGGAATATTTAGTACAAATCGCGCGCGCGATATTATTGTTCCTCTTTATGAATCATTAGTTAGACCCCATTTGGAGTACGCGATCCCATTTTGGAATCTTCATATGCGCAAGGATGTAGACAAAATGGAAAGAGTTCAAAGACGAGCAACTGAGATGATTCCGTCGCTTAGGTCGAAGTCGTACGAGTATTGGCTTAAGGAGTTAAAATTGACTACACTCGAGACTAGGAGGCTAAGGGGTGATCTAATCCAGGTTTTTAAAATTATGAATGGGTTCGATAACGTAAATAAAGATATCTTTTTCGAAATATCACAATATAGTAGAACTAGAAATAACGGGTGTAAGTTGTTGACAAGTAGAAAGTTCGAGACAGCAATTGGCAAAAACTTTTTTATGCATAGAATAGTAGATAGCTGGAATAGTTTGCCGGAAGAAGTAATTAGTAGCATGTCTATAAATGTTTAAAAATCGATTAGACTGGATATAGTTTAAGGTAGTAAAATTAAGGCTTTTGTGGTTCGGAACCCACGTAAAATTGTAGGTCCTCTCCGCCACCACGGAGGACATGCGCAATACACAATTACAAACACAGTTAGGTAGACCAGCCATGAGTGGATCCTAGGGTCTTTGTTGGTCTGAAACATTATAACATTATAACATAACACACCTCAAATTCATCATTGTATTTCAAAATTAACATGAAAACTATGGATAAAATGGATTAGGATATTACTTACTATGGAAAGTATATATATATACAAAGTCCTCGTCCGGACTCAAATTCACGACCTCCCGAACAGCATCCCAGCGACATAATCACTAGGCTACCCAGGGTACCCATTTTATCTACCAACCAATTTTATTGTATGGAAGGATGAACAGCCAGGTGAGCTACGCGCCGCCTGCTATCACTGGGAATCGAACCTGGGGCCGGTGAATTCGTAGTCAGCGATGCTAACCACTACATCACCTAGGGGTATATATATATAATATATATATATACAACAGTGTTGTGCAGAAAAACGTAAGATATTATGCGTTAAAGTGTGTATTTTAGTTTGAGGAAAGAGAAAATCATAAAAAACTACATTTAGTTACTTCAGAGTATTACCAATTTTATGAAACCAAATGTTCAATGTTGCAACTATTTTCTTGAACGCAAAGGTCCAAACAATGACGCCAACTATTAAGAACTCTGTTTACGAAACTCTGTGGCAGGGAATTACACTTTTCCACACTCTTTACCTTTAATTGAGCAATGTTATCAAACCTGGCATTCTTGTAAACTCTTTATTTTAGCTCATTCCATATTGCATAATCAAATGGGCGCGAGTCTGAACTGTTAGATAGCCATTGGTCAGGTTTTATTTAGTCAGGAACTTCTCTGTCTAGATATTCAATGGGTAGGCGGGTAGTATGGCTTGTTGCACCATCTTGCTGTAATGTGTATTGATTTCCAGAAATTTCGCGAATTTTTGGCAGATGTTTTTCTAACACATTATCGCGATAGTATACAGCATTTATTTTAGCCCTGGTTCAATAAAAACGACATCATCTTCACCCACTTTCGAGGCAAAACACGAGCTCATCACTTTCTTAGAGAAGTTAGACTGCTCCAGTAAAAGTCTTTCTGGCGTCATTTCTCTCTTGATTCTTGCTGTTAACATGGGGAAATCTTTCAAGAAGAGTTTGAGCCCTTTCCACTCGTTTCACCTTATTGACATCAGTCAAGCTGTGTAAAAGGTCACGTTCGTAAACTTCGAACTGCAAATCTTCTTTAATAGTTCGCTGATGGAACGTCTTGATATTCCTGTTTCTGCTAAAATTTGATTTGGCTTTGATGTGTTCCTGGACGACCTTTCTGACTTAGAACCATTTCCTTTACCTTTACGATATTTTCATCAGTGTGAGCTTCAGTGGTCTTCCACTACCTTCAATTCTTGCAATACTTCCTATTTTATCAATTTTTACATATAATCTTACAAATGATTTATTTAGAAACAGCCATAATTTTTCTAGCTCCATATTGTTTCTTAATACGTAATTGTTTAATTAATATGAGATCTTCGTCACTTATATGAAGGCATGTTTAATAGCAGCTTTAGGACTAACTGTTACTTTAAAATCACGCGCAGCAAAGAGAATATAAATGTATTACAAACTAACAGTATAAAAACACGTACAAGTGTTAAAAATAACAGAAAAATTGTAATCAATCTAATTTTATTTATTTAATTTATTACTGTGGTTATTAAAACAATACCTTACCTTTTTCTGCGCATCCCTGTATATATATGTAGTTGATGATGATGATGATGATGATGTCTGTTTGTTTATACACGTCTAAACGGCTAAGGTAATCACCACCAAATTTAGTATATACATTAAGGGAGAACCAGGGAAGGTTTTAGTAACACACCCACCTCTCCCAGTCCCACCCTAGGGGAAGACTGGAAGGGGGGCCCCCCTATGTTCGTTAATAAACGCCTAACGGCTAAAGTGATCTGCACCAAATTTAGTTTGCACATTAAGGGAAAACCAGGGAAGGTTTTAATAACACACCCGCCGCTTTCAGTCCCACCCCTCTGGGGGAACTGAGAGGGTGTCCCCTGAACGGCTTGGGTACATCGAAACGGTTAAGGTAATCTGCATCAAGTTTAGTATGCACATTATGGAAGAACCAGGGAAGGTTTTGGTAACACTCGTATCTCCCCGTCCTAGGTTTTGTTTTGGGGGGGGGGGGTTCTTGCTGCGAAAGGCACAGAGGGCATTTTGGTATTTATACGATATATATACTCGTGTGTGTGTGTGTGTGTGTGTGTGTGTGTGTGTGTGTTATATATATATATATATATAGTGGTTAAAAGTTCTTGTGCAACTTTAAACTTTAATAACGTTTGATGATGGAAACAAACTGTAGATGGCATTTGAAAAAATAATTATTAAAGTTTTTATCACTCCATTGCAAATGTCAAGGCCTCAACATAACCGTCATCTTTCGCGTTATATCGTTCAATTGGATTTTGCAATTGCTTGAGAACATTCTCCAGTTGCTGCCGAGTGATTTCATGAATTTCACTTTGATCCTGGCCATAAGTTCATCCAAATAATGTAGCTTTGGTTGATAAACAACACTTTTAACGTGGCTCCTTAAAAGTAGCCAACTGGAAACAGGTCAGGTGAAAGAGGTGGCCAAGCAATTGGTCCACCTCTACCGATCCATTGTGAACACGCACGGTTTCAGTTTTATCAGGTCACTTACAGTATTTCCTCAGATTCAGGTCATAGGAGGGAGAAATTTTAAATGTTATTTAATTATTGTATATTTGAACATTCATTTGTAAGTCATAAAATAGAAGAATTTTTAGGATTTGTCTCAGAATTATTCTGTATTTTCATCCTATTCAGAAGAAAGTACAGATTTTTACGTCTTTCCTTAATGAAATGCATATAGATTTTACTTGAATTGGAGCAAATTTATTTTATTATTTTCTTTTATTTGCACTCAAAGTTTATGGAATGAAAACTAAGTTTTAATTCTTGTTTTTAAAAGTTGGAAGAAAGACGCCATTTTCAAGATCGAGCTAAATCCGAAAATTATTCCTTTTTGTTTATTGTCGCCAAGTTTCTCTTTCATTCTTGTCTTTTTAATTAAATTGTTTGTCTCTCTCTCTCTTTTTCTTGGATTCCTTTCTTTACCCCTTTTCATTTTCTCTTTCCTCCCCAAAGTTAATAAAGCCAATCCTTAGAATTAGAAGAAGCTACCTTTTTCTCACTTTATATATATATATATATATATATATATATATATATATATATATATATATATATATCAGCAAACTACCACAGGGAAAAGGAAACACAAAGTCTGAGCGCTTTCGGACTTTGTGTTTCCTTTTCCCTGTGGTTGTTTGCTGATTAATAAGGTCACGTGTTATTTTGTGATTTTAGTGCATATATATATATATAATATATAAATAGTTTACTTGGAAGTATGAAGAGTTAAACATCTTTTTACATAGAGCACTATTCCGCCCATACCATACGCCTATTTGAGGGTACGAGCAGCTCGCAGCAGCATTGCTAAGCAAATAGGGGGTGAAGGTACTTTTATACGCGGTTGGTTCATCACCAGTGAAAGCAACAATGCTCCGTGTTAATCTAGTCTAAAGAACATCCATATCCATATTCAATTTATTGCAATTTTCTTTATATTGGTGTGCTTTTAATGATGACGTTGCTTCATTGTAGGCGAACGTTTCGTCTGAATTAATTTTTAAGATTTTTCTCATTACTCGTTTCCAATATTAATTTTAGTGAAATTTTACTGATTGAATATGAAAGAGAGAAATCTAAAATCAATAAATCAATCGTAGGTTCACTTCCGTGTATTTTAGATTGGCTGGTTGGTTCCGAAGCGCTCGATTGATTTGTTTAATATCTGGACTTTATCGTATTGGATAAGACCGTCCATGGGAAATATTGCCACTGTATACTTAATTGAATGATGTGTATATATATGTGTGTGTGTGTGTGTGTGTGTTACAGGGAATCTGTGCAATCAGGGATTCCATGAAATCCCTAAAATGTTCAAGGATTTCATGTAAGATTAAGTGGTGATATTTTTGTCAGTTTTAACGAAAATATCACGACTTAACCTCATATGAAATCCCTGAACATTTTAGGGATTTTATGAAATCCCTAGTTACACAGATTCCCTGTAACATATATAGCATTCAATATATTCTTAAGCGCTCTTTGTAATTTATTTCTGTCGACACGCGAAGTGCACGATGCATGGATATTGCCTCCATGAATTGCATTTAACACTGTACATAAAGGTATGCATTAATTCAAATTGACGATGAAAACCTTCCTCAAATCGGTGTCCTCCGCTTTCAAAGGAGGACGCTCCAAATGTATCAGATTCCTCTCTGCATTGCCTGTTCGCATTACCTGTACATTCCTTTTCTGAGTGTCACGGCCTACATTCTATTAAAGGCGTGACACCCAAAATTTATAATTTACACTGATGACCCCCATTTATCTGTTACACACACACACACACACACACACACACATATATAAATATATATATACAGTATATATATATATATATATATATATATATATATACAGGGTGGGTACAAAAAAGTGACCCCTGGCATTTTGTATTATTTTTGGTGTCCTGAAAATGAATCACTGCACAACTCTTTCATTGATGATTGGTTAACTCAAAACACGTGTTGTCATTTGCATTTGATGTATCTAGTCAATATTTGCTGTTTTTTTTTTTCAGATTTTGCGGTCTAGGTCCTGATAGCTAATGTTCATAAAACTTGAATTTTCTTAGTCCATTAACGTCATTAAAATGCCTTCCTACGACCTAGAGGATAAGTTTATTGTAAAAAATTTAAGAATTACAAAAGGATGGGGTGCAAAACGTCTTGTACGAGAGTCCCCAGATAAACCTTGGACCTTGTCAGGTCTAAAAAGATTAATTCGCAAAATTGATGAAACTGGTGAGATTGACAGACGAAAAGGGAGTGGGAGACCACGTAGTGCCAGAACAAAAGAAAATATAAGCTTGGTTCAAGATTTGATTTTAAGTCAGGAGAATCAGCCTGGGAGTCACCTTTCTCCAAGAGAACTCGCAAAAAGGACCGGAATAAATCGAGAGAGTGTTAGAAACATCGCCAAAATGGACCCGAATCTACGTACCCACAAACGTATTTCATGTCAGGTCCTAACTGATGCAAACAAGAACAAACGTCTTGCTTGCTCTAGGAGCCTGCTACGTCGATTCGACCAACAATCTATGAGACGAATATTTTTTTATCTACGGCCCCCAATAAACTATCAGAATGATCGCTTGTGTGGGAACGTCCATAAAAAACGAGATCTACCTTCAAAAAACTTAGTTAAAGAAATCTCGAAATTCTCTCCAGGCATTATGATAGGTGTTTGTGTATCGAAATTAGTGAAAAGCAGGATTGTATTTATCGAAAGAAAGGCAAAATTTAACGCGGCCTATTACTGTCAAATGTTTTACCACTCAATCTAACTGATATTCGACGAATTAATGGTGAAAGATATACTTTCCAACAAGATGGAGCCCCTGCTCACAGATAGGGTTGCCAGATTTTTCAAATGCCCATGCGGGACAAAAAATTTTCAGTTTTTTTTCCCAAGACCAAATTTTTTTCAACTTGAAACTAAATTTCTTCAACGGTTACAACAAACAAAATTAGAAAAATTTTATTAAAATAATGCTTAACAATTAAACATCGTGAATAATAATGAAATTATCATAGCATAATAAATATTGTAGTATACATCGCTCTAATTATATTATGACATGTCAATATTTTTCTGAACTTTTAATCTTCTTCAAAATTTCAGCTCCATCTTCTGACTTCAAGTATAACTGAAATTCCTTGCAAGTCATGATTGTACATAATTAATTCAAAAAAATATTCTTAATCTTATAAATAAAATCAAGTGTGTGTGTGTGTGTGTGTGTGTGTGTGTGTGTGTTTCTCTTTCACGAAAAAACTTTCACGCAAATGCAACAATTTACACCTGAACGATTTCTTATAAAAAGTAGACATACAGATTTTATTTGAATTACACAATCTCAAGTTGTATGGTCAAGCAATCGCGGGATTCACACTAATTCAAAGCTTACAATATAACTAAAGCCGAAAAACTGCCAATTCGTGGCCAAACACAACATTTTATAAGCGTTATGTAATTTCTAGGATGTTCTAGAACATTCAACATTACTCTACAGAATTCAACACGATCCTGCATAATTCTAGAAAATTCTAAATCAATTCATCCCGAAAGGTAAGGTAAGCATCTATGAAGTTTGGGAGCTCTAGTCCCCTTACTTTTTTTAATATGACTAATATGACAGTTTACCTCTAAGGGGTCACTTTTTTTTACCCACCTTGTATATATATATATATATATATATATATATATATATAATCATGCGGGTTGCTTCTACAGAGCTTCAATTTAATATTTAGGAGAAATCCAATGACAAGGAGAAATGTAAATGCCATGAAAAGTCTTCTTTAATGCGCAACGTTTCGAGCAATACGCTCATCTTCAGGCTGTTTAATAACAATGTGAAATTAAAATCAATATTGAATGAAAAACAAAACAGAAAATTTCTATAACCTATTCGTAAAGACAAATTTTAAAAGACTGAGAAAAGAGGGTTAAATTCTAAGTTATACAGATTTACATATAAAAATTAAGAAGTTATTTTTAAATACATATAGTAAATGTGAAATTAATACACTGGAAAAATTATCAATAGTACACTGGAATAATGGAACTAGCTACCTTACACAGCAGTATCCGAGGCTGACTAATTTGAGCAGAGACAGGAACGGGAAACACGAGAGATGGCGAGGGCGATTGGGGAAGGAGGGATTATAAGGAATTGGGGAAGGAGGAGGGATCATAGCAAATTGAGAGGGACGGCGGATGAGTCAACATTCAGACTAGGGGACAATGCTTTAATGAAAAGCGATTCTAAATTCTTAGTGAGTTGGGACAAGTATTACAACCAAGAATTTTAAAATTGTCTAAAGTGACATCAATTTTACATTTAATGCTGTGTTCACGAATACTCGAGGCTTCTTTAGTTTTTAAAATTTTACCTGTTCGGCCACTTATTCCCATATGCGAATAAAATCTAGCCCTGAGAGAGCGAACAGTGCTGCCGATGTAATTCCCAAGGAGACACCTGGGGCAGGTAAATAAATATACAACACCGCTACGCAACGAGTCAGGGGTTCGATCCTTCGCTGAGAAAAAGCTACCTAAAGACGTTTTATTAATAAATATGATGCGGAAATCAGTATGATAAAAAAATTTCCTTAACAATTTTGTAAATTTAAGCTTAAATTCCTTATTCAAAGGACCCATTTCAGGTACCAAGAAATATTTTATATCCTTCGGCACTGTAATACATGGAAGTTGAGGGCTATAAACATTATTTAAGAAGGATCTAATTAGTTTGTCTACATATTGAACAGGAAAACTATTATTAGTAAAGTATGATCTTAGATTATTAAATTCATCATTAAGTAAGGTAAAATTAGAGGTCAAATTATATCCTCTGAACAGGAGAGTTTTAATACAAGACATCTTATAGTTGAAATCAGTAAAACTAAAAAAATTCATGCCCAAACCAGTGAAAGTGGGTTTCCTGTAAACTGATGTAGTAATAGAATCACCGTTTTTCGAAATTAAAAGATCTAAGAAGGGGAGGGAGCCATTTTGCTCAGTTTCCATTGTATACGTTATATTGGGGTGCAAAGAATTTAGGAAGTTAAAGAATTGTTGCGCTTGTACCGCATTATCAAAGACTGCTATCGAATCATCAACGAAGCGTCGATAGAAAATTGGCTTGAGATGAGTGGGAGATTGTCTAAAAATTACACTTTCTAAATGAGTCATAAAAAAGTCACGGTTGGGCTATCATCAAATTTAGAGTGGAAGATGACGTATTCTACAACTCATCGTGTATTTATTGTGAATCATTATTTCCATGGAAAGAATGTTGTGCTAGTGGAACGTATTTTTAAAGCACAATCTGGAGTAAGGAAACCCCCCAGCAGGTCTGCAATAAAGAGACTGATGAAGAAATTCGAAGATACTGGAGGTGGAAAAATCAACTAAAAACTTCCGTTAGTCGAAAGAAAACTTTAGAACACTCCATCTTGTACTGTAAATTTGGGGATACCCTACCCTCGTTAGCCTGGCGATGGTACTGTGCGCGTGAAAAGCCCCAAAGTTTCACGAAAACAATGATTTATCGTAGAAGTTTATATCTTAAATACTTTGTAATATATGAACTAAATAAAACAGAGCATCCGTTGTTGGAGACCACACACACACACACACACACACACATATATATATATATATATATATAGGTATATAGGCATCGTATTTTTGTGGTTATACAAATATGAAAGAAAATAGAAGAATTTCATGGAAAGAATGATAGAGAAACAATTTTCTCCAAATGATTGTTTGAAGTTCGAGTATTGGAAACCTATAAATCTTTATGGTTTTAGATTATCTCTTATTTTGTATATAAAGGAAATAATTTTCGTTTGACAGTAATGCAACGCATAAATCAAATAAAGGTAAAATCCGCGATATACGAGCCAAATCTACTTTAGGTTCAGTTATGAAACATAACTGGAATAATTGTTGTGGATGCAAAATAACTTATGCTTTATGAAAGAACGTTGTGTGTGTGTGTGTGTATATATATATATATATATATATATATATTAGGGTGTCACTTATTTGTATGGTAAGAATTGAACCATCAAGAAGTTTCGGTCTGACCGTCTAGAAATGTGACATTGCATGTAAAAACGCTGATTATGAAGTTTCATGAGAAAATATTAATATTTAGAGGTCGCTCAAGGCCATTAAAATTTTGATGACGCGTCGTTACTTGTCCTAAATTGAAATGCCCTTCCTTTCTATGCCTCACCCCAGTATCATCTTAGTCGCCTTAATGGTACGATGCGTTTGCATTAGTGTGTGTTATTTTAGTCTTTTAGTCCTCCCTGATATAAAAAATCGCATGGTCATATCTATGACTAGTGTTGATGGACAATAGAACCCTCCAAAGCGTGTGGTTGTTGACCTGGATACTGTAAAAGAAAAAACTTGGAAAACTTTGTAACAAAAACCACAAAATCATTGTTCACGAAGCTCAACCTCCCAGATGAATTCTTGGAGAAAACTGCTGAGCAATGGGAAGAGGATACCCATTACCAGACTGCGAAAGAGACTGTAAAAATTCTAACTGTAACAAATGACTTCGCTGAACGTGGAGTTGCTCTCATCCAGGATTTTTCTGGATACCTAACCAAAGATGAAGAACACCTCCAGTTTCTTCTCCAGGTTGTTGGAGACCATCGCAAGCATTGCATATGGGGACAAAAAGCATACCTTGAGTGGAAAAAATGATTAATCATAATAATTACGCTACTGTCTGATGTTAATGTACTTCATCTTAATATTATGATAATGTCTTGTGCACTTCCTACTAATGTAGGAACATAATAAATTGTTTAAATACATTTGGAAATTGTTTATATTCACACTTTCTGAGAATCTCGTATCCAATACTTCGAAGCCGTTGAGCGACTTATAAATATTAAAATATCTCAATAAAACTTTGTACACGGTGTTTTTACATCATATGGCATACTTTGATGGGGTCAGAGCACAGAAATTTAAAAGTTGAAAAAGAAGTGATACCCTAATATATATATATAATATATAATATATATATATATATATCGTAAAGAACGACGCTTGTATAGGAGATATTCCGCGCAAGACGAGAGAGAGAAAACGGAACAAATGAAAAAATGAAGTAACCACCTGGGAATCGAACCCGGGATCTTCCGATTGCCGGTCAGACGCGATACCATTACACCATGGACTTCACTCTTCCAAATGCCGTAATTCTTCTACATACTCGCAGAAACCAATGCCCCAAGGGGGCACCTCCCGCATGCCGTAACATTATATACATTCAACTGCAAAGAACACGCAGTATAAATAACGTAAAGAACGACGCTTGTATAGGAGATATTCCGCGCAAGACGAGAGAGAGAAAACGGAACAAATGAAAAAATGAAGTAACCACCTGGGAATCGAACCCGGGATCTTCCGATTGCCGGTCAGACGCGATACCATTACACCATGGACTTCACTCTTCCAAATGCCGTAATTCTTCTACATACTCGCAGAAACCAATGCCCCAAGGGGGCACCTCCCGCATGCCGTAACATTATATACATTCAACTGCAAAGAATTACGGCATTTGGAAGAGTGAAGTCCATGGTGTAATGGTATCGCGTCTGACCGGCAATCGGAAGATCCCGGGTTCGATTCCCAGGTGGTTACTTCATTTTTTCATTTGTTCCGTTTTCTCTCTCTCGTCTTGCGCGGAATATCTCCTATACAAGCGTCGTTCTTTACGTTATTTATACTGCGTGTTCTTTGCAGTTGAATGTATATAATGTTACGGCATGCGGGAGGTGCCCCTTGGGGCATTGGTTTCTGCGAGTATGTAGAAGAATTACGGCATTTGGAAGAGTGAAGTCCATGGTGTAATGGTATCGCGTCTGACCGGCAATCGGAAGATCCCGGGTTCGATTCCCAGGTGGTTACTTCATTTTTTCATTTGTTCCGTTTTCTCTCTCTCGTCTTGCGCGGAATATCTCCTATACAAGCGTCGTTCTTTACGTTATTTATACTGCGTGTTCTTTGCAGTTGAATGTGTATATATATATATATATATATATAGGGTGTTCTAAAATTATCTAGTAAACTTTTATATACTGTATCTGTTGATCAGTAGTGGAACGTTATGAACAATGTGTTCAAGTTGAAGGAAGACACTTTAAACATCTAAAATAAACACTTACTGTTGCTTTTCCTATTGTTGCTGTATTTGAAATAAAATTGTTAAATATCGCATAATTTTTGTTAAGATATTGCCTTCATATAAAAGTTTACTACGTAATTTTAGAACAACCTCTATATAAAAACGGGTGCGGCAAACATAACGCCCTTTTTAGTTTATTCCCTTTTATTGAAGGAAATAAATCAATTACAGCATTTTAAGAGAAATAATAAGGTTAAGAAAAATACAGCATTTTAAGAAAAATAATAAGTACTTTCTCAGTAAAAACTAAAAATAACTGGAATTTAATTAATTTTGTGGTTGGTTATACTGTATAAAACTATAAAGATACAATTATTAAAAGGGCGTTACTTTTGCCGCACCCGGGTATATTTATGTATTTATTTACTGATTAATCGATGCATTCATAAAGTAAGTGGAATGAAGAGTTTATACAGTATAGTATATATACAATTATACGCGCGCACACACACACACACACACACACACACACACACATATATATATATATATATATATATATATATATATATATATATATATTATATATATATATATTTCAGAGATAACCAAAATGCAATGAATGGAACTTTTCCTGCTGAAGGCGTATATACAATTTATACATATATATAATTGAAAGATGTTAAGGATAGAACTGCATCAGACAGGCTTCTTCTAAACTTCGTCCGATTTTCATCATTGCATCTTGTCATTTACCTTTGTTAGAACATCGAGAACAGACCTCTGTTGAATAAACTCTGAAAATTTTGCGTTGAATTTTAAAGCTGAAAAATAGCTGCCATCAAGTTTTGCCTTCGTCTACATAAAAGCTGACCTGAAACGCACAATATGATCAAAGAAGCCTATGTAGTCATGCGGCTCTATCGTGTACACGGGTTTTTAAGTGGTTTAAGAAGTTTTCTTCTGGTCAAGGAAACCTTGCTGATGAGCCACTCAGGAAGACCCTCCATTTCGGTGATTCCCGAAACGTCGCGTCGGTAGCTGCGGACACGAAAATTAAAGATAACAGTGAAACATATCTCGGAAGAGCTTGGCATGTCCTTTGGGACAGTTCATCACATTATGATGTCCTGGGTCGTTGGCCGGACTTCTCCGAGAATGGATGGATCCTCCACCATGACAATGCCACTGCCCACACTAGTCATGCTATGGATGAACTTGACATCGAAACTTTAATCTATCCTCCTTATAGACCCGATTTATCCCCTCGTGACTTTTGTAATTTGCAGATCGGAATTGTAATAAATAATAAATGGCAATGAGAGAAATTCTGAAATAACGTTTATGTTTCTTTGTATTTTCTGAGAAATATTCATAATGAAGAGAGTTAATAAAGCATTTTTTCTTTACTATCCCTAATTAAACTTTTTAATGTTACATTTTTGTATATACTCGTATTTGTTTGGGGAAGATACTTAATTGAAGATGTTTATGTTTGAATGTAATTTCTCAAAGCCCTGTAACGATTTTTATATTTTTTCAGGGTAGTTTCTGTTGAGAAGTAGGAAGAAGTTGAAGGAAAACCCTCTATAAGGGTGCCATAAAATCCTTCATATCCACAGTTGATTTCTAGATTGTGTTGCGTCATGATCACAGGTTTTCTTGGGGGCTCTCAAAATTTTGTAAGTATAGCTCGTCAGTTTATTGTTAATTGCAATTACCAGACTCTCTCTCTCTCTCTCTCTCTCTCTCTCTCTCTCTCTCTCTCTCTCTCTCTCTCTCTCTCCTCTCTCTCTCTCTCTCTCTCTCTCCTCTCTCTCTCTCTCTCTCTCTCTCTCTCTCTTTTCCTGTAAAATAGTTGATATCTGGAACCAACTTCCCTCAGAGGATGTTTCCAGTCAAAGTGTAAATCTGTTTAAAAATAGGCTAGACAAAGTACAGAACACACTCATAGTTTAAGATTAAAACCTCAGAAAACTCTGCAGGAGTTCGCTTGCTCGGTGTCTCTGTGAGCAAGCTAAATATAGAGCTATTTATATATTCTCCACTTTCCTGTAAAATTTCCTTGGCTACTTTTCCAGGGTCAAGGTATTTTCTTCAACCTTTTTCCGTACCTGCCTCTGGCAGGGAGGGAGCGGAGGGTGGGGAGAGAGCCTTCTACTTTTCTATCCAGTTTTCTACTACTGCTAGCATAGTTTGAAAGACAAATTTTCCCTGGCACCCGTTGCCATTGGTACCTCCTCGGTATGGGCCGCAAGGCCTTTTGAGGTACTTCTTTTCCTTGTAACTCCTTGTAACTCCTTGTAACTCTCTCTCTCTCTGGGAATTGAGGAAAGAAGTACCTCAAAAGGCCTTGCGGCCCATACCGAGGAGGTAACAATGGCAACGGGTGCCAGGGAAAATTTTCTACACACTCAAATAGTGTGCAAGATTTGGTCTAACCTTTTCTTGAACTGATCCACAGAGGAACTGTTCACAACTTCTGAAGGTAACCTGTTCCACGTGTCACAGATCTTATACGTAAAGTAATTCCCACACACTGGTCCTAAACCGTTTCAAATCCAACTTCCAACCATTGTTACGAGTTGGGTTATCATTTAAACTGAACATGCTTCTAAAATCGACATCGTTGAACCCGCATAAGAACTTGAAAACCTCGATCAGTTGACCGCGCAGCCTCCGAGTTTCCAGCGAAAACAAGTTCAGGGCGCGTAACCGTCGATTGTAGCCCATATGCCTAACGGAAGGAATTAACTTTGTGGCCCTCGCCTGCACTCGCTCCAGTCTCTCAATATCTTTCCTGAGGGTAGGCGACCAGAACTGCACAGCATACTCCAGGTGCGGCCGAACCAGGAATTGTACAAGAGAGCACAATCTCCTTGTTCCGAAACTGAAATTGCCTCCTGATATAACCCAATAGCTTCTGGCTTTCTTTTCCACCTCTACGCACTGTTTCATAAACTTAAGGTCGCTGCTAATTAGCACACCCAAGTCCTTTTCTAAATCAGTCACCTCGATATTACTCCCCAACATCGAGTAGTCCGACTTGGGATTGGCGTAGCCAATGTGCATCACTTTGCATTTACCCAAGTTAAACGGCATTTGCCATTTTTCGGACAACTCTCCTATCCTACCTAGGTCCGTACGCAGTTCCTCGATCGCTTCGGGCGTCCCAACATTGGCCCCAAGCTTGGTGTCATCAGCGAATTTGGCGATCCGACTGACGATGCCACCGTTGATATCATTTATGTAAATGATAAACAACAGTGGCCCCAAAACGGAACCCTGAGGAACCCCACTAGTGACCAAGGCCCAACCCGAACTAGCCTCTTTAATTACAACCCTCTGCCGCCTATTCTTCAGCCAGTTTTCAATCCACCTACCTATTCCCCCACCGATACCCAGCGCGCGCACTTTCGCCATTAGCCGGCGGTGAGGGACCTTATCAAAGGCTTTCTGAAAGTCGAGATAAAGTATATCAATCGCCCTACTCTTATCATACTCACTCAACATGACGTGGAAAAACTCGAGCAAGTTGGTGAGACACGACCTATGCCGTCTAAACCCATGTTGGGAGTCCCCAAGCAGCTTGTAGGAATCCAAATGGTCAACGATCCTATCCGCTATTATCCCCTCTAATAATTTACCTACAAATGAAGTGAGACTAATGGGACGATAGTTCCCTGGACTTTCGTGATCCCCTTTCTTAAAGATAGGGGTCACGTTGGCTTCCTTCCAGTCACCAGGCACCTGGCCTGTCTCCAACGATTTGTTGAAGACTGTAGCCAGGTGGGGAGCCACGTGGTCGCGCACCTCCCGCAACACTCTGGGGAGAAACTGGTCTGGCCCAGGAGCCTTAAACGCGCTCAGTTTGTCTATTCTATCGGGAACGACTGTCGCGGTACATCGAACACTATCCAGGCCAGCACCTTCGTGCCTCACGCCTGGCTCGGGGATGATACGGGTGTCCTCACTGGTGAACACTCCCGCAAAGTACTCATTAAGCACATTGGCGATGTCCGCGTCGGAGGTCCGCAGAACGCCGCTATGGTCCTTTAACGGACCTATCATGCTTCTAATGGGCTTTCTACTATTAACATAACTGAAGAACTCCTTAGGGTTCCCCTTGCAGAGGCTTGCCACCCGTAGTTCTTCGTTACGTTTCGCTAGCCTAACCTTCGCCTTCACTTCCCTACACAGGCGGACATACGCTTCAGTGTTCTCCTGGGAACGATTGGCCTTCGCCCTCCTATACGCTACTTTCCTATTTCGGATAGCCGAAGCGATGTCACGATTGAACCACTTAGGCTGCGTTGAAGCAGGGGTGACCGGTTTTGAGGGTATGGCAGCAGACTGCAGCACCATAAACTCGTCCCGGAATGCACTCCACACTCCCTCAACATCGCCGCCGACCTCGAACCCCATCTCACCTACGCTATCACTGAGGCTAACAAAGTCCGCCCGCCGGAGATCGAGCTTACTGCCTCTCGAGTTACGACGCTTCACCCGAGGGACGCACACACGGAACCTGATCAGACCGTGATCACTCCCGCCCAACGATTCGTCAACGGTGAGGCCAGTGACGAGGTTCTCTTCGGTCGTGAATACTAAGTCTAGAACGCTTTCGCCTCGTGTAGGCTCATTGACCCACTGAGTGAGAAAGTTCTCATCAGCAAAGTCAACTAGCCTCCTCCCTTCAGCATCAACAGTCCTGTCTTCCCACTTTATGCCGCGACAGTTGAAGTCTCCTAAAACTACACACACCCTATCTCCTAGCAGACTATTGAGTTCGGTGTACAGTGCTGTATCCTCCTCGAGGAGGAGATGCGGAGGTTTGTACACCAAGATTAACCTATAGCTCGTCCCTCCCACATTCAGATCGAGGCCAAGCAGCTCCCGTTCCGACCGGAACTGGCAGTCAACCGGACTCAAACGTGTCCCTGACGTATATTAGTACCCCACCCCCTTCCCCACGGGTGCGGTCTTTGCGAAACATTCTATACCCGGGAATTTCGAACTCCCAACGTAGTCCCTACGATCAGTATGAATCCAGGACTCGGTGATAGCAACGATATCCTGGTATTCTGATGCTAAGAGAGCCCGTAGCTCGCAAAACTTGTTCCTAATCGACCTAGCATTAAAAAGCATTGCACGGAGGGAGCCTTCCCTATTTTGACCGCCCCCCAGCACGACCCGTTTCCCGAACAGCCAGGGCTGTCGGGAGTTGAAGAGCCCCTCACTAACGAGGGGGCAACTTCCGCAAATCTTGCACACTATTTGAGGGTGACAGAATTTTTTCCTGGCACCCGTTGCCATTGGTACCTCCTCGGTATGGGCCGCAAGGCCTTTTGAGGTACTACTTTTCCTTGTAACTCCTTGTAACTCTCTCTCTCTCTCTATCTCTCTCTCTCTGGAGTATGCAGTGCAGTTCTGGTCGCCCACCCTCAGGAAAGATATTGAGAGGCTGGAGCGAGTGCAGGCGAGGGCCACAAAGTTAATCCCTTCCGTTAGGCATATGGGCTACAATCGACGGTTACGCGCCCTGAACTTGTTTTCGCTGGAGACTCGGAGGCTACGCGGTCAACTCATCGAGGTTTTCAAGCTCTTACGCGGGTTCAACGATGTCGATTTTAGAAGCATGTTTAGTTTAAATGATAATCCAACTCGCAACAATGGTTGGAAGTTGGATTTGAAACGGTTTAGGACTAGTGTGTGTAAGAATTACTTTACGTATAAGATCTGTGACACGTGGAACACGTTACCTTCAGAAGTTGCGAACAGCTCCTCTGTGGATCAGTTCAAGAAAAGGTTAGACGAAATCTTGCACACTATTTGAGGGTGTAGAAAATTTTCCCTGGCACCCGTTGCCATTGGTACCTCCTCGGTATGTGCCGCAAGGCCTTTTGAGGTACTTATTTTCCTTGTAACTCCTTGTAACTCTCTCTCTCTCTCTGTACTGTTTAAACATTCGTCCGTATCCTAAAGATTTGAATCCGTTAACTATGATAAATTGCATTTATTTTAATAAATATAAAACACAACCACAAATTATTTTGTTATTCCTCGTTTGAGGTTGTGTCAGTGAAAAGTCGGCTGGAAAATCCTGACAGATATGTATTTACTTCTTGTATATTTAATATATCGGCAAAATAGAACATTAAAAAAAAAATCACTACACTTTTTTACCTGTTTCCAGAGTCAAAAAAAGCTATTGAAAGAGCGCCCGTTTAAAAGCGACAAGGAATTGAACAATACTTTCATGGGTAAGCTATATTTAAGGATTATCGGCAGTGCATGAGCAGGGGATCAAACGATGGGAACATTGAAAAGGATGAAAACTACTTTGAGGACTCGTAACGTAACTTTTCTTTCCAATGTGAAAAGTTCCATTACGTATTGACGATTGATCATATGTACTGTATAACCTTGGTTAACCTTGGGTTCAGCTTCCGCCCGAATTCTTCATTCTGATGAAGGTCAAGCTTGTCACTCCACCTTAGACCTACAGTTTAGCGTGGAATCCGAACCACGCTCCACCAGCAGCCCAGCATCTTAACCATTAGGCTACCTAGGGTCCATTTATCTACAACCAGTTTTTATTGTGTGGAAGGATGAACAATTGTGTTTGCTGCGCGCCGCCTGCCGTCACCGGGTCTCGATCCCCGGGCTGATGGATTGGTAGTTAGCGACGCTAACCACTACACTACCGAGGCTTATATATATATATATATATATATATATATATATATATATATATATATATATATATATACTATGAACGCAATAACTCGTCTTAGATCAGGTTACAAGGAATGCTGCAAAAATCGTGGTGGATTTTTCAGGATTTCAGGATTTTTAGCAGACCACCTGTGAGCAATGTTCACAAAAATGTTCACAGAAAGTTTCTCTTTTCCACTTCGAGCGAATGGGACTGTACAAATCATCGCCATCGATTTTAGAATTATTGAATTAACGTTTGACTTTGCGAACGACATCAGCAAACAAACGCGACGCCACACCGAATGCAGCATTTGCTTGCAATACGAGTTTTGACTTCCTCGGACACCATAAAGTCATAAACTCTCGAGCAATGGTGATATGGCGTAACGATAAAACTATGAATACAACACTGCAACTGACAAACCGAATTTTCCAGTTATCGTTTTGGACAGACTATACTAAATTTACTTTTTCTTTCGAAAAATATAGTTCTTTGAAAAGGTGATATAAAGAAAGACTGAAAAAACACCACAACTTTTGCAACACCCCTTATCACTTGCCTTCATGAGAGACTTATTTGAGGATGGGTACATTTTGGGAACTGAAAAAGGATGAGCCATGAAGGAAGGATACTTTTCTAATTTAAAATAAAGCATCTTAAACGTCAATCAAAAGCCTATTCAAATAAATTAAATTACTCCTTATCCAGCTCAGCGTCAATACAAATACGATTCCGAAAGTTTTGCGATTCTGTAGCAAGGTGTGCAGGACTCATATGCGTGGAATTGCATAAACTGTAAAGAAAAGAAGAGGGATGCGTATTTGAATTGCAAAAAAATAAGGATAAATGCGTTTCCCACAGCTATTTATCATTTAGTTTTGGTGGAAATTTATAAGTAGAAGGTTCTTTGTAACACAGCCATATGATATTGCTTGTCAAACCCAACTAGATCACCGAATTTGCATGGCTGCTTTAGATAAACAGTTTTCTACAGTGTTGTACTTGGTATATAAGCAGTAGACTTTTCTATCTGTACTCTACTCTTTCAACAATGAATTTGTTCGTCTTTCTTCCATAGTTGCCTCCATTTCTTTCATTTCGATAAAAGCACTCCTCATCCCACTTACAAAGTTTTATTGTATCTATATATTTTTACAGTGGATAGTAGGAGTATAAGCGATTTTAACGAGTATGACCATGACAACATGGTAAGGAGGAGATTGTAAACACCAGTCGACCAGGGAAGTACTCCGGGGAGGACGTTAGGCAGGAGACAGGAAGTGCTGGAACACCCGTTTCTCCTGTCACTGTCCTCATTAGCTGATCTTTTTTCCGTGTCTCATCTACACTGTGAGCAGACCAACATGCTCTCAAACACACACTTCTCTCTCTATTTTTCGCTACACATACATGCATCTTACACACTACATTTTTACAAAATAAATAAAAAATAAAATGGCAACGACTTCAAGAGCCTCGGAGTCCCTTTGGGAGGGGACCATAAGTGTCCCCACTTCTGGCTCCCCCGCTGCCGATACCTGGAACGCAGAACCGGGCAGCGGGGCTGGTTCTGCTACTGCCAATTCGAGATATCCTGGGCCTCTGCCTAATATTAACTTCTGCAACATTCGTGGTCTTTCCTCAAATTTCCAGTCTGTTGAATACCACCTCTCCTCTAAACCTCACCGCTGCCGATACCTGGAACGCAGACCCGGGCAGCGGGGCTGGTTCTGCTACTGCCAATTCGAGATATCCTGGGCCTCTGCCTAATATTAACTTCTGCAACATTCGTGGTCTTTCCTCAAATTTCCAGTCTGTTGAATACCACCTCTCCTCTAAACCTCACCGCTGCCGATACCTGGAACGCAGACCCGGGCAGCGGGGCTGGTTCTGCTACTGCCAATTCGAGATATCCTGGGCCTCTGCCTAATATTAACTTCTGCAACATTCGTGGTCTTTCCTCAAATTTCCAGTCTGTTGAATACCACCTCTCCTCTAAACCTCACCTTCGCTTCCACAATGAAACTCAGGTGTCTGGACAACTGACAGCAACCCATTTTCTGTGCCCTCCTACTTTCTCTATACTCAACTTCATTCCAAAGGTGAATCTATGCAACGATATATGATAACTTGCTCTCGTACTCCCGAACTTGAATCCTCCGAATTCTACACCCTCTGGCTACTGCTTAATTGCCAGTCTCAAATTAAATACATCTGTGCTGTCTACCTTCCGCCAAATTCGACTGAATATCCAAAACTCTTTGACTACGTTACTTCCAAAGTGGAATACATTCTATCCCACTCTCCTTTTGCTGAAAGGAGATTTCAATGTTCTTCACCATCTTTGGTTTTCCTCCCATTTCACTGACATCCCCGGTGAACTAGCTTACAACTTCTCTATCCTGAATAACCTAGAGTAGATTGTACAGCACCCTACTCGTACTCTTTATCGCCTTGGAAGTAGGCCCAACATTCTGGATTTACTTCTTACCACTCATTCTTCTTCTTACTCTGTCAAACTTTTTTCTCCGTTGGGCTCCTCCTACCACAATCTTATATCTGTTTCCTGTCCTCTCCACTCCTACGCCGATGATTCCACTCTTCACTTCTCCACCCGCTCCACATAGCGTCCTTCTCAACAGTCACTCCATGATTCGTGTAGGACGGCTGTTGCACCTGACCTCTGATTTTTCTACTATCTCTGATTGGGGCAGAGAAAACCTTGTGGCTTTCAATGCCTCAAAAACTCACTTTCTTCATCTGTCTACTCGTCACAATCTCCCACACGACTATCCCCTTATCTTCAACAATATACAACTCAATCCTTCCTTTTCTCTTAATATTCTTGGTGTTTCCTTTTCTCGTGACCTTTCCTCGAAAGATCACATATACGCTCTTTCTAAAACAGCTTCCAAGAGGTTAGGTGTGCTGTACCGGCTCCGCAGTTTCTTCACCTTCACTCAATTGCTCTCTCTGTGCAGGGGCCTTGTCCGTCCCTGTATGGAATACGTTTCTCATGTGTGGGATGGCTCAACCCACACAGCTCTACTTGACCAGATGGAATCAAAGGCTTTTCGCCTCATCAATTCCCCGCCTCTTACTGATTGTCTTCAGTCTCTCTCTCTCTTCGCCACAATGTTGCTCACTCTCTCTTTACTATCGCTATCATAACGGACACTGCTCGTTTGAACACTCTAACTGAATGCCTCCTCATTTACGGAGAGCAAGCAGTACCCAACTCTCGATACATTCTCATTCTTTTACTGTCCAACTCTCTAATACAAGAATTAATCGGTATTTTCAGTTTTTCATTTACTCAAACGGTCAACTCTGGAACAATCTTCCCCAATCCATTTTCCCCCCCGCCCCGTACATGACCTCTAATATTTCAAACGCAGAGTGTCCAGGCATCTCGAAAACCTTGGACCTTGATTTTGGATATCTTGTTCCTCTTTGATTGGGGTTGGGGTGCGGCCGTTCGCCCTCGATCCCTCCTTCCTGCATAAAAAAAACGCGACATCACCCTTCATTGAATCCATGGTTACTATGGTTACTCGTACTAAACCCACCCATACTACAAGTGGTGTATACTGTGAGTAAGCAGATGCAAATAAGTCGACTAAGGCTACAATACATACATTCGAATCATGCTACTGATCAAGTGCGTCTGTAGAGGGTCTTAGAAGATTGATATTTAAAATAATATTATTAGCAATATTTAAGGGCTCCCCGGTAGTTCAGTGGTCTCGGTGTCGAACCCTGGGGAGTGAGGCTCTACCTCACCCCAACAAGTGGAGGAAACGAGTTCCGGGTTTTTTGTTTTTGTTTTTGCAATATTTAACTCAGATTTTTAAATCTATATAATAAAATTTAACCCAAGCTTTCCTAAATTAACAAAATCTTAACAAATGTAAGGCTGTGCTGATTACTCGTTTGGTCGATCATTCATTAAGCGCAGATTAGTTTCCTTCCCATTAGTTGAACGATTAACCAATTAATAAAAATCATGCGCATGGCCGGAAAACAGTTGTTGATGTCGTATATGTTCGGACAACACTTGATTCCACCCTCAAGCGTTAACGAAATCAAGGCCTAAAACCCAATTAAATGAGTGAGGAAGTAATCAAAACTGCAAGTGTATGGTATTCAAAGTGAGCGTTTTTTGTTTATATAATATTCGAACTGTACAAGTATATAAGGTCAAAATCCAATGGCTTACAATTTTACTAGTTCACACGCATGGTATGTCTGTTGTTTCAAAGATATGACGATAGATTCTGCACAAATCTTAAAATCGTATGTATTTTTGAACCGATGAATTAACCGATGAATCGATCAATTGTAAAATGTTAATAACTGAAAAATAAATCAGTGGACAGCCCAAATCAAAGCGATTCTAGTACTTTTTCCATATTGATCTAAAAATAGGATATACTGACTGACGTCCCACTAATAAGATTTATTATCAATTCTTCCTTACTACCTAATAATAATAACCATTCAGGATGTCCGGAAACTGGTAGTGTGTTCAAGTCAACTAACGCAGCCCATTGCCCAGCTCCTGTCTTATTATTACCAGCATCATCGGGCTTCGAGCCCTCGACCTTAGTGTCTTCACTCCTCCACTTACAGTATAAGGAAACGATGCTACCCACTGAGCTAAGGACGCTGACTCCTTACTACTTAGGGTGGAAATAGGACAATGATTTAGTATGACTGTATTTACTGTTGAATGAAATGGAAATAAAATTTTATCAAATATAGTAGTTATTTTTAAATATAAACTAATAGTAGCATAAATTATTGCATTATTAACTGTTGTGCAGAAGAAATTACGAAAGGGAAGAAAAAATGTCTCAAAAGACATGACGGAAATGTCTTTTAATGGTTTCGTTATGAGCCATTTTTAAAGTGACTCTTTAATTCTGAACAGAAAATATATCTATATATATATATATATATATATATATATATATATATATATATAGATAGATAGATAGATATATTACATTTTTAACAGGAATTTAACAGGTTATAACTTAAGGCTTACCAATTAAGAATAATATAAAATTTTTGCAAAATATTTGCCTAAAATGATTGAATTTGCCAAGAGCATTAAGTGCATACAGAATATGTGAGGCGCACCAACCTCTCAAAAACTACTATCTCCTTCAACTACCCCCGCAGGAAAAGGTCTCAAGAAACCCTCATATTTCATGAGGTTCCTGCAAAAGAAAAAAAATCCTTATTGAAAGGGAGTGAATACGATTTGTGGAGGATTGCTTCAAGAGCCACATTAATTTTGGTCTTGAATTATATTGAACAATGAAAAGAAAAATTCTTGTGAAAATGATGAACCATTGACCGCCGTTATCACACAGATATGAAGGCAAGAAAACGAAGAGATAAGAGATTCCTCTATGACGATGGATGAATGCAGATGATCAAAGTGAAATTGTGAAAACTAATGGGAGAAAAAAAGCAGACGAATATAGCAGTATTATAAATTAACTGCTTCTGCCAAATACTGTACAGTGTACATATATAGTTAGTTATATACAGTGTATACGAGTATCTTTTACTTTAAGAAATCAACTTTATTTCATTCAATACAAATAGGCTTGTACGTAATTTCTGAACAATGAATTTCGAGTCCATGATGATAAATGAACATTAACTGAACGTTCCTCAGTCTCATCAGATTCGAAACTATTAAAATCGTTTCACCCTTTCATGCCTGAATTATGAAATTTTTATTTTAACATTTTTTTTCCTGTTCAAACCAAAATAACCTCTAGTATCCAGATCGTAAGGCTCAGAATCGATTGTCAAGCTCATGTTGCCATAAGGCAACGGTCGGCGTTAAAGGGTTAAAAACGCTCAGGAATTAGGAACCTGACAACAATCCGCACTGGGGCATTCGCCACATCGAGTAAATCAGGTTTGGGAAGCATAAGGAAACCATCCTTGTGCGAAAATCTAGTAAAAATCGCTGCATTATCGGCTACGTGGACTCATGGAAGAAAACGTTCAAACAAAATATTGAAAACATATATTTTATTTTCGCACTAATACGTTCTCGTGTAATTATAAATATCTTGTAAAATAAATTTTATGAAGTAAATAAATGAAGATCAACTCCCTTTTGTACAACGTCCTCTTGCATACGATTTTCACGACACGAACAATTTCTGAACAGTACGTTCATATAAGTTCAAAATTAAGTTGAAAAATTCAAATTTTGTAAACAATTTACTGCAGGAAACCAGTGTGTAAGTAAGGTAATAAAAAGTTAATTAAGAAATAGATTTGAGGGAGCAATGGAACATCAAAAGGTTAAGAGATGGTAATTAACTCGAGCGACTATCCTCGCACTGTAGACATTTTTTAAGACCAACAGTTACACAGAAGATACACTTTTAATCTTGATATAAAACAAATTCATTAAATTTGAATGTTACGATGTTACTGTTATAAGCAGCAAAAATTGGGATCTATTTTCTAAACAAAATTTGCAGAATTACAATTAGTATCTGAATACGAACTTTATTTATTGTAACGTTTTAAACCTAATAATAAATAAAATATATAAAAAGCCAGTACAAAGTAATTTGCGTTTTGAATATCATACGCTATATAGCAGTGGTCGACAAATGGATTCAAACACCGGTCCTATCGTGAGTGAGGAGAGTGGTGACGAGCCGAGTCCATTGGCGCTTTTGGTGTTACTAATGTAATTTATTTAATAAAAAACGTAATTAGTTCTAGGTCCAATATTTTTCAGGTGATGAAGACATACTCTGGAACGAAACGTGAGGATACATGCGTTCTTCTGCATAAAATATTTAACCTGTTTCTACAACATAGGCAACATACTCTCCAATTACCGAACGATTTTCTAAAATTGACTTGAATAAAATTATAGCTTGGAAATACTTATCCTTTTTTTATTTCGGAAGTTCATTTTTCAAAAAATTTAAAAAAAAAATGAGAGCAAAGGTAAACCAAACCGATGGGCCAGACAATGGTCGGTGCTACTATAGTATGCGGTCTACCTACGATTCGGCGGTCTACCTTTTAATTATAGCTTCGTATCTTGCTTACTAATTGCTTGTTTACATCCCAATGTCAATCGCCCTCGACGATTGGTTAGGTTTAGTCATGATATTTTCGTTAGTTTTAACGAAAATATCATGACTAAAGCTAACCAATCGTAGGTAGACCGCATACTATAGTAGCACCCAATGGTCATTAGCGGCCGGATCTGGCTCACGTACCGTTAGTTACCGAATACCACTATATAGTATAATGCCGATTTTATTCTATTTGTAGCGCATCCTCCTCGTGTTTATAGAATTACACGAGTTTCGAAACTAGAGAATGGTGCTCCTTTAGTATGCGGTCTACAAATTCTGTCGCGCTCTACTTTTTTCAAAGTGCAGTCTACAGGTTTTTTTCCTTAAATTTGTGCCTGCTCACGCATTCTGCCGCTCTTTTTTTTTTCGCTAAATGACTCACTCACATGACTTAGACCCTATTTGACCTTGAAATTCAAAATGATTGTTTAACATCAGTAGCTTGAGAAATCTGAAGCAGTAAAGTTGTAAACAATTCAATTGCCGGTGCTACTATAGTATGCGGTCTACCTACGATTGGTTAGGTTTAGTCAAGATATTTTCGTTAAAACTAACGAAAATATCATGACTAAACCTAACCAATCGTCAAGGGCGACTGACATTGGGATGTAAACAAGCAATTAGTAAACAAGCTAAGAAGGTATAGGCCTACTTACATTTAAACTTTTTGTGTTTTTAACTTTTCAATAAATTTTTTTCCTTACATTTAAACTTTTTATGTTTTTAACTTTTCAATAAATTTTTTTCAAGTAAGATTGTCATTTCAACCTTCTTTAACTACATTTAAAAAACAAATTGGTGTAGACCGCATACTAAAGTGTGAATTTGTCTGTAGACCGCATACTAAAGTGTGAATTTGTCTGTAGACCGCATACTAAAGGAGCACCTAGAGAATTATATGGAATCTACGTTCTTCATGCTGAGGATTTCATAATGACGACAGTTTCCAAAGGTACTTAATGAAATACTATACTGTATAACTAAACTATTCCTCTCTAAATCTTGATAAACTGTTCATTATCGTAACATACTGTAGATAATATAAAGTTTTAGTACACTTTTTTTTTAATCATAACACAAATCTTTGCTTTCTATATCTCTCCATAATGAACCACTGTTCTATAATATACGTCACCTAATCAATCAGAAAATACATATCTTAATGCATATTTTTTTTTATGTAGGGAGAAGTGACCAAGGGCAAAATGAAGAATAGAATTCCATGTAATACGCAGAACCTCATATACTCTATATATATATACACAGGCTATAAGCTACTAAATAAAATAGTTAACACGAAAGAAAGCTCTTTTTAAAAGCCATCTAAAAAAAGACTATGAACTGAGGACTATTTTAACAATTTTATCTTTACTTCTAAAAGACGTAACCTCATCGTCAGGCGAACTTAAATCGAACTGTTTAGCCTTTGGGCGAATGTTCTTTGCAACTAAGACCAAAAGTTCTTATCGGGAATTGAAACCCAAAATAAAACATAGGTCGTCTAATTAACTTTTTTCCCTTTACTCTTTTTTTTTTTCATTCTTTCAAAGATGCATTTAAAAACGCAGAAGTATTTTTCCCCAAGATAAGAAAACACAAGAAAAATACGTTCACATAGTGGCGCAAAAAAAAACTTTTCCAAGTTTTTACTGTTTATATCTTCGTAGTGGAAAAAAAAAGATCAAAATGCATTTCAGAAAGTTGGAAAGGTAATTTAAGAGCTTTAATTTTTTTTTTTTTACTCCTTTTAAAGAAGTATTTTCGAAGAAAGACGAGATATTAAAGATTTTCTAAAGTGTATGCAAAAAAGTTCGCTGCCAAGCTGAAATGTGCCGCACTAGCTGCTCAGCCTATCTTAAGTCTGCGCCGAAGCGTTACGGGAAAATTATGTTTTCATGCAATAAATTACTTAGCCATATAGGCAAGAGGTGTGGAGACCTTATCCTATAGCACCGTGTCTACGAGCTGTGGTAAATTGTGTTATTGCGTAGCATGCGACGTACCATTTTTTTTAGTTTGCTCGTTATTTTCTAAAAGGATACTCACAATATGGTTTTGAGGGACTCTGAAAAAGTGTTAATCAGTGTCCTGTATAACGAGAAAAGTTACTCCGTGAGCTAAATTAAAATCAATAAGTAACACTGTAAGACGCTCTGTTAGTGGCCGGACACGCTCTGATCGCACATCAGAAAACATCAGTGTTGTCTATAAGCTGATCTGCATTCAAGAGGCACCAGCATGAGCGACTAACGAATCTCCAAGCTTACAGGCATCTCACGACGATCCGTGCGCCAGGTATCAAAATTGGCCTCAACTTAAAGATATTCAAGTGAGTAAGGGTGAGGAATTAACGTATCTGTTGAGACGTTTTCCCACCAAGAAGTTTGTCAACAAGACTTGGTTCTTCGATGAGAAGAGTTTTACCTACGAAAATGGAAAACATCGAGTCATTCGAAATGATCATGTCTTCGCCGCTGTGGACAAGAAGGAAGAAATGGCGTGTTCACGGCTTTTGAAGGACAGGTCATATTTCAGTGACTTTGTGATGGTGCTGTTGCTGTTTTCTTTGTCGGCAAAAATGACCTCATATTCGTCGAAAGGGACATAAATATCAAATGAAAATGCAACTCTGAAAACATCTTTGCACCGTGGGACCAGAATCAACCATGTGCAAGAATTGAATCAGAAGACAGAAATATGCTGGGTGCAGTTACGTCAACGCTGCATCCAAGATGCAACTTCCCAGTAGTGTAAGAAGCTACAAACTATTGTTCAAGCTGATAATGGATATACTGAATGAACCCTACCATGACCAGTAGCCACCCTCAACACAGCACTCTAACTGCAAGCTGAAAGAAGACTAACTTTCTTTATAATAGGTCAGCAGCGGCAGCGAACTTTTTTCATGCAATTTAGAAACTCTTTAATATCTCGTATTTTGGGCTAATATTTTTTTAAAAACAGTGTACCAATTTGAAACCATGAGTTATATATAGGGTGAGTCAAAAGTAGCGCCCGATTTCTGTCAGTTGATTGTTTGTTTGCCATTTGTATTACAGTGTACAAGAAGGTAGAAATAAATGAATGACATGTTTATCTAACCATTTATTCGGGGGAAAATTATTACGGAACTGTACCAAGCTGTTTTACTTGCAATTTTCAAAGTGCCCTCCCTCGTGATCGATGCACAATTGCAATTGCAAAAAACAGAAATCGGGCGCTACTTTTGACTCACCCTTATATATATATTATATATATATATATATATATATATATATATATATATATATATAAATATATGTATAAATTATGTAAAATTTTCGGGAATAATCTTTTGGAGAATATTCCGGACCGGACAAAATTCTTGAGCATATTCCTATGCAATTGAAATTTTAAGAATTTTCTCCTAAAACAATAGAAAAAAAATCAAATTTAATTTTATTTGTAAAATGGTCAGAAGCCCAGCAGTAACAATTACATGATATATACTGACTGTTAGAATACACTACTGAAGCGCAAGAACTTTTTATTTCCTAATGCAAAATAGTGTAATTGGAAAATGGTATTTAGCAAATACTAAGATGATTCACGTTAGTTATATTCATATTATGTTAATATATAATTACAGTATGGACAGTCTTATCAGTAAAATAATACACGCGCTGGTGGTAACTGGTTTAGGTAGTTTTTGTAACCTAACAAAAATACGGATAAAAAACATATCTGGTAGTTCTTGATCAGTAGACATTGTAAACATTTTCAAACACCTAGAATTATTTTAGTTCATTATATTAGTTCATCATCTTGAAGGCTCAAACAAAGAACGACAGACCGGTGTCACTGACATCACATCTCACCAAAATATTTGAAAGAAGAGTCAGGGAGAAAATATATGACTTTCTGGAGACAGAAAAGATTCAATGAGAACCAGCACAGATTCCGATCAGGAAGAGAGTGTTTATCACAACTAATAACAATATCAGTCTCACAGACGCACTTGAGAGCAATGATAACTACGATGTAATATACACGGATTTTGCTAAACCGTTCGACAAACGTGATCATGACGTAATAGTACATAAAATGAAACACATGGAAATAACAGCCAAAGTGGGCAAATAGATCTACAACTTCCTCAGGGAACAGCAGCAAACTGTAAAAATCCAAGGTATATCATCATCAGAATCAAAAGTACGTAGCTCAGTTCCACAAGGAACAGTATTAGCCCCATGCTGGCGAACAGAGACAATGAAGTAGACGACATCCTTTGCTGACGATATCAAAAATCAGCGGAAAAATCGGCAATGCAGAAGTGAAAGCCCTACAGGGGGACACAAACAAAATATACAAATTGTTAGAAGATAATAACGTGAATTTTAACACAAAGGACAACGGACAAAGGACACCCTCTAGCGTTCAGCAGAAGAGTCTCGATAGTACTGAGAGATGTGAAGGCCGCCTTCGACAAAGTGTGGCATCAAGGATTACAATACCGCATCCTCGAACAGAACATGGACGCAAACTTAGGGAAAATCCTTTGCAGCTTCCTCAAAGATCGAAAAGCTTACGTCCAACACAAGACCCACACTGGCAAGCTCTTCGACATCCAGGCGGGAGTGCCACAGGGAGCGATACTTTCGCCCACTCTGTACAACCTGTACATCGCCCAATTGCCTCCGCCCCCACCACACACCCGAGAAGTCATCTACGCGGACGACATCACGCAAATAGTAACATCAAACCTCGGCAAAGAGTAACACGCCAACAGGCTGAAGAGACAAATTGAAAGAATCAATGAATTCGAGGAACGTTGGAAAATTCAGACGAACCAACAGAAATTCACAGTTATTAACATTGGCCACAGGAACGTTCACGCACTAGAAATAAACAACCGAGTCCAACCTTACAAGCAACAAGGCACAGCTCTCGGCCTGACCATCAACAGCTTTGGCTATAAAAACCATACCACAGCCAGAGCTGGGCAATAAATACATTGAATGTATTTAAATACTAAATACTAAATACATGGGAGAAATGTATTTAAATACTAAATACTAAATACATTTTACGACTCAGCGACAGGATATCATCCCAGGCACTGCACCAACAAGCAAACTTACCAGCCCTCAATGTCCTCCTGCACAGTAGGGCGGAGAAAACTTGGAGGAAGGTACAAAACACCTCTCCACAGACCTATGAAGAACTCGATATTGGACCTCAGCGCGGGAGAGAGTACTTCTATTTCAAGAGAAGTCTACCCCGCAGCAGACAAACCCCACCAACAGCACTTTTTGTACCGTATAGAAGATAAAAAAAAAAAATAAAAAAATAAAAATAAAATAATAATAATCATAAATAAATAATAAATAAATAAATACAAATAAATAAATAAATAAAAAAATAAAAATAAAATAAAAAAAAAATAATAAATAAATAAATAAATAAAAAAAAAAAAAAAAAAATAAAAATAAATAAATAAATAAAATAAAAGAGTAGAAAACCCAAACTAAGCTAACAAGTCAAGCACCCTACAAAAGCTTGAACGCGCAAGGAAGGTGATTCACTTATCACCAGACCTTAAATCCCCCATAAAAAAAAAAAAAAAAAAAAAAAAAAATGCGCATCCTTGGTGAGCCCGAGGACCTATCAACTCTTCATCTATATTTCCCATTTCCCCACTTTCTGTTATCACTCCTACTACTCTAATTTCACCTCTTATAACGTCAACAACAACAACCCTCAACACTGAAAAAAATTAGCTTGGTTGTCAGGGGAACAAGACTTTTTAACCAGCTTCCAAAGGACCTCAGGGACGTGACAGAGGTCAAAGTTGAAATCTTCAAAAAAAGACTGCCGCCTTGCTCACGACGGTACCAGATGAACCGGGTGTGCTTGGCTATGTGCGATGTAGCTTGCAAGAAAGCAACTCGCGCCTACATCAGGCCAGTCCTAGAGGTGGAGCCACTAGCTTCATCTTCGTGTGAAGAGGGACCGATGAACGGAACTTTTACCAGGTCTACCAGGTATATATATATACAGGGTGGGCGGAAAGTAGCTCCCTATGTATATATATATATATATATTGCTGTATTATATTTGGTAATAAAGTGACAAGGGCAATACTGTTTGCCTGTTCGTGCGTGCATCCAAAAGGACCCATAAAAGGAGTGAGGACACTGGCAGATTGAAAGGAAAAAAGAAACGGGTAAACACAAAAACAGAAAGAGAAAGATATTTGGAATAGTATAAAAGGAAGGTGTTAGATCGCGGGCTTTATCACGCTCGTAATGCTTCATACGTAAGGGTAAATGTTCAGTAGCACGACTATTTTGCTTGGGGTCACACCCACACATACACATCCACACTCACCCCCACCCCCACCCCCCACATATATATATGTAGGGGGGAAATGTAAATAAACAAAAGTTTATATACATTCATTTTAGTCAGTAAATAAATAAATAAATAAAAATGCTTATTTTTCGACTGCAAATCTTATAAATCTTGGAGCTAGCATCCGAGGAACGTAAGATATACGAGAGAATGTGTTCTCTAATCGAATTTAAAGATCCAATTTTAGCCGTTATTATGACTGATTTTTATTTATCGCCATAAAGTTTCATTTTATATCCTTCTCGGAAGATTTTAGGAGTCTCGCAGAACGGAAAATCATGCTCGGAAGTCATTTCGTTTATGTTTTAGGTTTCTTGGCATATATTACTATGCTGGAAGACAGTTTTGTGTACATTTCGTGTATGAGATCACTTCTAGGTATAGAGATGCGAAAGAATGTAATTTTATGGATCAAAACATGTTATTTGCCTATGTGAACATGGATGTGCGCAGAGAGTTTATATATATATATACTGTGTGTGTATATATATATATATATATATATATATATATATATATATATATAATTATGCGGGTTGCTTCTACAGAGCTTCAATTTAATATTTAGGAGAAATCCAATGACAAGGAGAAATGTAAATGCCATGAAAAGTCTTCTTTATTGCGCAACGTTTCGAGCAATACGCTCATCTTCAGGCTGTTTAATAACAATGTGAAATTAAAATCAATATTGAATGAAAAACAAACAGAAATTTCTATAACCTATTCGTAAAGACAAATTTTAAAAGACTGAGAAAAGAGGGTTAAGTTCTAAGTTATACAGATTTACATATAAAAATTAAGAAGTTATTTTTAAATACATGTAGTAAATGTGAAATTAATACACTGGAAAAATTACCAATAGTACACTGGAACAATGGAGCTATCTACCTTACACAGCAGTATCCGAGGCCGACTAATTTGAGCAGAGGAAACGGGAACGAAGGATGGCGAGGGAGATAGGGGAAGGAGGGATTATAAGGAATTGGGGAAGGAGGAGGGATCATAGCAAATTGAGAGGGACGGACGACGAGTCAACATTCAGACTAGGGGACAATGCTTTAATGAAAAGGGATTCTAAAATTCTTAGTGAGTTGGGACAGTATTACAACCAAGAATTTTAAAATTGTCTAAAGTGACATCAATTTTGCATTTGATGCTATGTTCACGAATGCTGGAGGCTTCCTTAGTTTTTAAATTTTACCTGTTCGGCCACTTATTCCCATATGCGAATAAAATCTAGCCCTGAGAGAGCGAACAGTGCTGCCGATGTAATTCCCAAGGAGACACCTGGGGCAGGTAAATAAATATACAACACCCAGGTGTCTCCTTGGGAATTACATCGGCAGCACTGTTCGCTCTCTCAGGGCTAGATTTTATTCGCATATGGGAATAAGTGGCCGAACAGGTAAAATTTTAAAAACTAAGGAAGCCTCCAGCATTCGTGAACATAGCATCAAATGCAAAATTGATGTCACTTTAGACAATTTTAAAATTCTTGGTTGTAATACTTGTCCCAACTCACTAAAATTTTAGAATCCCTTTTCATTAAAGCATTGTCCCCTAGTCTGAATGTTGACTCATCGTCCGTCCCTCTCAATTTGCTATGAACCCTCCTCCTTCCCCAATTCCTTATAATCCCTCCTTCCCCTATCTCCCTCGCCATCCTTCGTTCCCGTTTCCTCTGCTCAAATTAGTCGGCCTCGGATACTGCTGTGTAAGGTAGATAGCTCCATTGTTCCAGTGTACTATTGGTAATTTTTCCAGTGTATTAATTTCACATTTACTACATGTATTTAAAAATAACTTCTTAATTTTTATATGTAAATCTGTATAACTTAGAACTTAACCCTCTTTTCTCAGTCTTTTAAAATTTGTCTTTACGAATAGGTTATAGAAATTTCTGTTTGTTTTTCATTCAATATTGATTTTAATTTCACATTGTTATTAAACAGCCTGAAGATGAGCGTTGCTCGAAACGTTGCGCAATAAAGAAGACTTTTCATGGCATTTACATTTCTCCTTGTCATTGGATTTCTCCTAATATTATATATATATATATATTATATACGGGTGTCCGAGAATTATCTTACAATTTTTGGCTGTTATTAAAAGTCAACCATGAAGTGTAGAAATTCCAGTGTTGTCCCATTTTACAGAGAATCTCATTAAGTTTTTTCTGATACCACGTTTTGACAAGTTTTTTTAGAAATGTACGCGGGTGACAGACATTGATGATTTAAAAGCAAGAATCACAGCTGCTATTGAGCGAATTGATGTGGATATGCTGCAGCGTACATGGCAACATTTGGAGTATCGATTGGATGTTTTGCGAATCACTAATGGTGCACATATCGAATGTTTGTAACAACGTACTTTAATAAAAGAACTTTTGAAATACAGATTCTAAATAATCTTGTTTAAGATTTTACGTGTGTTATCAAGAATTTTATTAAAGATGAAATTGTACAGATAATGTTCGGACACACTGGAATTTCTAAAAACTTGTCAAAACTTGGTATCAGAAAAAACTTAAGGAGATTCTCTGTAAAATGGGACAACACTGGAATTTCTACACTTCATGGTTGACTTTTAATAACAGCCAAAAATTGTACAGATAATTCTCGGACACCCTGTATATATATATATATATTATAATATATATAATCTATATATATATACTCTTAGATCTACAGTTTAACGTGGAATCCGAACCACGCCCCACCAGCAGCCCAGCGTCTTAACCACTAGGCCACCAGGGTACCCATTTATCTACCAACCAACTTCTTTATTGTGTGGAAGGATGAACAGCTGGGTTTTGCTGCGCGCTGCCTGCCTGCAGCGGGATGCTGCAGAGGGGTCGACAGCAGGTCGATCCTGAACCCTCGTTCGAACTTACACAAAGTAAGTACTTTTTTAACTTTTTTCGCTCTCTCACTTCACGATTCTCTGCTAATATCAAAATTCTGTAAATTTATTCCGATAGAACGCCAAATACAGTATTCAAACAAATATTAAAGCTTTGATTCCATTTCACACACACACACACACACACACACACACACACACACACACACACACACACACACACACACACACGGTATGTGTGCGCGTGTGTGTGCTTAGGCAACTGGATATAAATGAGTCAAGTGTAAACATTTTTACTGTTGGAGGAAAAATATGTTCGTCCTGATTAAGCCAGTTAAGTTACGCCAAATTAGGTTAGTTGAGGTTTCGGTTAAGCCTTGGTTAGGTTAGGTTAGATTAGCTAGTATTTCCCTATTTAATGATTTAAAACCGCACCACACTTCGAGCCCTCGTTTTGCGTCCGAACACTTCTTGTTTTTTACGTAGGAAGGAGGGGGCAGGGGCAAGCACCCCAAAAACGTTCTCCTCTCCAATAGAAGAAGGAAAAAGCCAAAATCAAGATCTAGTATAAGGCTCATTTTTTTATTTATTTATTTATTTACCATGAACTTCTCGGTTCGATGGTGCTCAAATAAGGTTGCTACTTCTCTTATGCAGAGATGGGCACGTGTGTGTGTGTGTGTGTGTGTGTGTGTGAAATGGAATCAAATCTTTAATATCTGTTTGAATACTGTATTTGGCGTTCTATCGGAATAAATTTACAGAATTTTGATATTAACAGAGAATCGTGAAGTGAGAGACCGAGAAAAAAACCGGAATAAATTATTCATTCTTCTAAAAGGGTTTCAGAGTCCTTCTCTGCACTCTATTTGAACTACAAATCCAAGGTCAAAGTCAATAAGAAGTGAGTTTCAATGTATGAACATCATATTAGTCCTGTTTACGGATGTGGGTCGGTGGGTAGGTGAATGTGAGTGTGTAGGTGTGTGTGTAACCCAAGCAAAATAGTCGTGCCATGAACATTTGTGCTTACATACCAAACACTGCGAGCGTGATATAAAACCCGAGATCTAACACCTTCCTTTAATACTATTCCATCTATTCTTCTCTTTCTGCTTTCGTGTTTATCCAGTTCTTTCTCTTTCTTTTAATCTGCCAGTGTCTTCACTCCTTTTATTAGGCCTTTTGAATGCACGCACGAACAAGCAAACAGTATTATCGTTGTCACTTTATTACCAGATATAATACCGATATATATATATATATACATACACACTATATACAGAGAGAGAGAGAGAGAGAGAGAGAGAGAGAGAGAGAGAGAATGTTCCCCCAAAATTTTCCTGTTATTATTTGCCCGTCATTTTATAATGGATGTATAATTTATTATTGGGGGTTTCTGCTTCAGAAAGGTAATAGATTGGGATTTTTATTCCGCATATACCTATATGTACAGTATATACCTTTGCATTTCTAATCTTTCATTACTTAATAACTAATAAATATTGTATATTAAAACCGTTCTTTTATCATTTCATACTTAAAGCAATAACTTTTTCTAATTTCTAAGGAATTGGCAAAAGACGATATCGCTACCAATAGACTATAGCGAGGCTCTTTAGTCTTTAAAAAAAGCTAAGTTTTGACTAAGCCTCTCTAAGGACCTAGTCTACATGGAACAATATGTCTGAACCCTCAAACAGTGATGCTGCATTTGCAGCTGGAACAGAAAATCAAGATCGTTGAGTGGTTTCCTGCGACCAAATTTTTGTGACGCAAGCGCAGAGGAACTTTTGCAGTGAATATGTATGCAGAGATCCACCCGATAAAAAGACAATATCACGAATTGTCAAAAAATTTCAAACAAAAAAGAAATGTAAGCAAATAACATAAGGGCAATAGTGGTAGGTGACAATCCACAAGAACTGAGCAACCCGTAAATATGGACGGTTCATGAAATTATTGTATTGCGCGCAGTCCGCAGAAGTCATTTCAACGTTAGTCAGCAGAAGTAGGTATTTCACGAACATTGTGCATTGTATACTTCGTACCGAATTAATCTTTTTCCTACAAAATTTATTCACAAGCTTCACTGTCACTGACTAATGTTCAAAAACAAAAACGAATGGAATTCGCAACATGGATGTTAGCGAACTTAGAAGATCCTGAGTTTTTGAAACATTCACTTCACTGACGAGTGTTAGGTACATCTGCCTAGGGAGATTAATAAGCAAAAATTTCGTTACTGAGAAAGTCATGCTGGCCCTCCCAATAGAGCTTCCACGTTGTGTTGCTAAACTCAATATTTGGGTCGCTATTGGGTAGTATGGTGTAGTAGGTCCATATTTCCTTGAGAATGAAACTGTAAAAGCAGTAACAGTAACGGAAAATTTATATCGTCAGATGCTAGAGATTTCTACTTACTACAGCTAATTAGTTTGTCCCTAAAAGAGATAACTGCAAGGTGGTTTCAGCAGGATGGAGCACCTACACGCAATGCTTGTGAAACTCGCAACTTTTGAGGAAGCATTTTACGGGCGACTGATCTGCCTTCATGAGTCAGTGAATAGTCCCCATACTCACCTGACCACACCCTGGTGGGGTTACATTAAAGACAGGATCTACTCTAGAACACTTGAAGCCTAGAACACTTGAAGACCTAAAGACCAAAGTTTATACGGTAATCAACAACATCGGAGCTGAGCTATTCCAAAAATTATGTCAAAACATTTGCGTAAGGTTGAATATTGTATTAAAAAAATAGAAATTACACTGAAGATGTTAATTACGATCAATAAACTCCTATGTTTAACGTACGACTGTGTTTGTCTTTGTGTCGAAATTTTTTTTTTTTTAGCTTAGAAACCTGCTCTCTCTCTCTCTCTCTCTCCTCTCTCTCTCTCTTCTCTCTCTCTCTCTCTCTCTCTCTCTCTCTCTCTCTCTCTCTCTCTCTCTCTCTCTCTATATATATATATATATAATATATATATATATATATATATATATATATATATATATACATATATATATATATATGTGTGTGTGTGTGTGTATTTTGAATACACGAAAGGCCTTGCAATCATTTTTCTTTTTCCTTGTGGGTTTGCATCATTCATTCATTTCACGTGTTCAATTGTAAAATTCATCCCATATATATATATATACTCGGTTAAGAAAGCTGGATGGTTAATTTAATTTCATGGTTTCAAATTGGTACACTGTTTTTCCAAAAACTTAGCCCCAAAATACGAGATATTAAAGACTTTCTGAATTGTATGAATAAGTTCGCTGCCGCTGCTGACCTATTATAAAGAAAGTTAGTCCTCTTTCAGCATGCAGTTGCTGTGCTGTTTTGAGGGTGGTTACTGGTCGTGGTAGGATTCATTCAGTATGACCCTTACACAGACTGACTGAAATTTTAGCCATTACGTGAAGTGACTGGCTTCACAGATTGACTGTAACACATGTACATATATATTTATTTACTTATATGTTTACTGAATTCATATATTCGAAAAAAATTAAGCGCATTTGATTCAGTAATATTTTAAGTTTTATGATTTTATTTTGGGAATAAACTTTAAGCAATGGCGGAAATGCAATAGTTAAACAAAATTGTACAACATCTGTTTTTACTACATATGTTTTGTCCTGCCTTGGCTTTAGTTGTAATGGCGTCTGTTAAAGCTTGTAAGGTGAGTTTACGAATGTGGGGCAATCATTACAGTCCAAAGACAATTTATGCGTGAGTTAAACAAACTAGCCCTACGTACATTGATTATTTATCTGAGTGTGAGTAACTGCATGGTCTGTGTAAACCAAAATCCACGTAAAACATACATACATGTGCTTTGTCAAGCGATTGTATTTACGGGCCTTTTTTTTTAAGACAAAACTGTAAGCGGTGAATCTTATCTCAGAATATTAAAAGAGTTCTTTGTTCTCCTTGGACGACAAATTCCAGATTTATTGTAACGTGCAGTAAGTATTTCAACACGATGATGCACCGCCTCGTTTTGCCCGTACTACAGTATGTGTATGTTTCTGGACGGAACATTCCCAAGACGGTGGATTGGGCGAAAAGGACCAACAAGAGGGCCCGCTCGTTTTCCAGACCTATTTCATTTAGATTTTTATCTTTGAGAATATGTAAAGACAACCGTATATCCGATCGCATCAAACCAAGGGATATTAATAACCTAAAAATGCGCATTAGACATACCGTAGCATCAATTCCTGTAACTGTTTTGGACAATATTATTCACTGAATTAGAGCGTAGCTTTCATTTAGTTGTTAAAAATAATGGAAGGTATTGGAGATTTACTAAATATCAGATATAAAACACAAAAACATTACTGAATGAAATGACCTTTAAATTCTCCGAATGTATCAATTCAATAGTTATTATTACAATTTCCTTTTACACATTCATTTAAATCCACCTATATATATATATATATATATATATATATATATATATATATATATATATATATATATATATATATTGCCGTAGCAATAAAGAATGAATTTCAGAAATAAATCTAAGAAAATATGTCATAAATTTTACTTAAGTTCCATTAATGTTAATTAAGTTGAAAATTTATGGAGCAAATCTTAATTATAAAAATATTGCTCGTCACAACTAAAAATGAACAAAATTAGTTCTTTTTTTTTTTTTTTTTAGGAAATAAATTCCAAATATATGAAGAAAAACTGTGGCAAATGCACGGTACGTATAAAATGCTGGAAAATATCTTCGCGTGTATGACGGCTTAAGGAGCGTTACTCGTTCAAATATCGAAACAAAATAAAGGATTCGCAACTCGAATTTCAAAGCATAAATAATACGTGGTTTCGAAGAAGCTTTTCTACGATGGACGAATAACGCATTTCAACAGAATACAAAATATGCAATGAATTACGTTTGCTTCAATGATTTCCATAAAATATAAGAAGAACGACTGTTAAAATTTTAACAGTGAAATGCTCGACTAAACTTTTGTATTGTTTACACTTCGCTGACGGGTCCAAAGTCCCGATAAAGTATGATGTAATTATGGAAATACTAAATGTGGAAGGGATTACTTTTGTATTGTTTACACTTCGCTTACGGGTCTAAAGTCCCGATAAAGTATGATGTAATTATGGAAATACTAAATGTGGAAGGGATTATATTTATCTATTTACACCCGCAATATTTTAATTCCAGTTATGACTACGGAACATGGTATGCTCTTGTGTTATAACTATATACTAGATTTTAAGCACGATAAAGTATACCATAATATATACACGGACAAACAGAGAGAGTTATGGAGTTACAGGCTAACAAAGACCTTATAAGATCTACTGTAGGGTAGCCCAGGAAAAAAGTAGAGAAAAAAATAGAAAAAGCAAATGAACTCGTACCATACTTACGCTTATAGACGTGTAAAGCTTTCACGCAGAAACATTAGTAATAGCAAAGTATAGACCAGACAAGGCTCTCTCTCCTCCGCCAGCCACTGCTGGCAGAAAACAGTTGTGAAAGAAGATTTGTAGAAAAGTAAGAAAAAGTATAATGAAGATCATAGTTTCAGAGTTCATTCACACCATGCGCACACTTATCCCGTACATCCAATTACGTATTGGAGGACGGTAGAAAATAAAGGATAGCATGAAACACTAAACTATGATACTTAATGTAAGAGTTATTTGGATAAGGAAGCACTGATCCAGAGGCACCTCCAGCCAGTCAGCACACCTCAATTTAAGAATTCGCACGAAAGTGTACATCAAGAAAATAATTTTCCCCCTTTCTGAAGACAGAAAGGGGGACTATCATATCGTAAGTTATTATTTTATATTTGTAAGTTAGTAGAATAACATACAAATCCTCCGTGTAAAGAGATTTAATTTGCCGAATTGCCGTAAGTAAACAAATTATTTTAGGGGGCTAATTTTTTATTTCATTTCAGCTTTCCTTATTGCCTTAGAAAAACAAATAAATTCGAACTGCGGGTCGTAATCAGAATGAAAGGCAAAGAGGTTTTATTGGTAGGAGATACCAGGTTGGAAGAGCTGGTAAGTTGGGGAAAAAGGAGAAGTAACAGGATCAAGATACGAACCATGAAAGAAGGAAAGTACACGGATCTGAGGAGAATGGGCGAGAAACAACTCAGCCTAAGGGAGTACGGAGTTCTCGTAATCGTGGGGTTTTACCACGATCTCACCAATTTTTAATAAGTTGACGGTTGGGTGGTGGTCATCAATGAGAGGTTCGACGGGGATGCACTGATCGGGCGGGTGATGAGGGACCAGGCATGGACAAAGAAACCCCCGTAAATTACCATATTCTGGACTTTCGCCCGATACAACGAAGCCCAGAGCGGAGGACGTGTTCCTCATTCCGTGACACGCTGGTTCCGGCGGCAAGAGACAACGTATGGAAATCTCGTACGTAACTTCAAAGCGCTTCTCCGAAAGCGGCACCTCTGATGCTTCGACATGTTGAAAATCACCATCTCCCACCGGGTCCGCCGCAGCCTAGGACGGAGGGGACGAGAGGACGTACTCGCCGCAGGTTGCAACGACGCACGAACCACCTTCGATGGGGTGCATCCTACGCATTTCGCTTCGTCGAAGTTCTTCATTACATTCGACACCTCCTCAAGTTACGAGGAAGGCTTGAAGAACAAGGGGCACCACGGGCCCAACGTATGGCGAGTCCCTGAGTCGTGCTCTCGCCGAAGATCCGATCCTTTTCGTTAGAGGATATCCGATTTACTCGCATCCTAACTCGGATGAGTTGCAATTGTAAATGGGCATATAACGCTCCTCCAACTTCAGTGTACGATCCTACCAGAGTAATTAAGTAGTTATAATTCTTGTTTAGAAATGTAAAACTTTAATTGGTAAATAGTATTTTTAAGGAGCGAGGAGCTGAATTAAGGGCAAAATTATTATTAAATATTAAAAGAAAAGGGATTGCGAGAATGTAGTAACAAAGGTTCTCAGGCGCCATCTTAAAACTTTGGGCTTTACCTCGCCGTGAGCATCCTTCTGAAGTGAGACGTCTTGAGATTGCGTCAGCTGCAGTAGGATACGCGCGGATAACTAGAAAATTATCATAAAGAATAAATTCCTTTTTTTTCTTTTTTCTTATTTTTCGAAGGGAAATTAAAGGCAGGCAACTACGAACTAAGTTTATTTCAGTTTTGGAACAATAGGTAGAAATAGTTCATCTGGGAAGGGACAACGTTTTTTTAAATAATGATTGGGTTTGTTTACCTTCGCAACATCTAAGGTCATATGATGGAGGGGACCTATAGCTTTACGTGGGATCCGAACCACGTGTCGCTACATAGTCAGGACGTAAAGGACGGTCTCCTATCCAACATGATGTCGCTTAACGTCGCTGATCAACGGGAAGCGGTGTTACGACATCGGCTACAACGTAGTCCAAAGGTTTTTAAAAGTTTTTCCAGTTGCAGTCGGAGTGGGCAGACGAAAGAAAGAGAACGAATGCAGTCGAAACTCAATTTTTGATAAGGGAAGGTTGGTGGAAGGAAGAGTTAAAAAAATTTATATTTTTGGAAAGAATAATTTACATTTTTCCTTTTTTTAATGATTATTATTTTTGGTAATTAGTGTTTCTCAGCCGGCGATGTTTAGCTCGCCGCCTTCTTGTAAACCTTTTTCAAGAAGTCCTGTAACAGAGAGGGTCATTTTGCTCTTTGTCCTTATTTTTGCATTCCATTAAAACATACTGTATAACTTACAGTGTGTGTGTATATATATCATCAAAACATACTGTATAACTTACATTGTGTGTGTGTGTATATATATATATATATATATATATATATATATGGTAAAATAAGTTTCACGGAGAATAGTTTTTGACGAAGTCGAAATTTTTGGCAAAGATCATGATTAGTCGAAATTGGCCACATGGGAGCTAACTAACCAACCAAAAGCGATCATCGAACTTAAGTATAATCTGGTCTCCGCGAAACTTAATATATATATATATAATATAATTTTTCTGTCCGAGAGTTTTCTTTACCGAAAACTGAATGGAATTCATTTCCTTTTGCTTTCCGAAGTTGCTTTTTGAATGGGATGAAATTAGCGAAGCAGAAACGAATGGAAACTAATCTTTTCCAAAGAAAAATCGTTCAAGTTGAGCACTAATTTATTTAATTATAATTAAATAGTCTGCAGAAACATTATATATATATATGTATATATATATATATATATATGGGCTACGTCGTGGCCGATGTCGTAACACCGCTTCCAAAGATCAGCGAAGTTAAACGACATTGGGTCTGGGTAGTAGTTGGATGGGAGACCGTCCTCCGCGCCCAGATTATGTAGCGACCCGTGGTCCGGATCCCACGTAAAGCTGTAGGTCCCCTCCGTCATATGACCTTAGATGTTGCGAAGGAGGTTAAACAACTCCAATTAAAAAAAAATATATATGTATATATGTAAGATGGATTGATCACCGTCTCACTAATGATAATAATAATAATTTAAAGGAACGTATTGTCAAGGCTCATATTTACAAGCAAGATTTCCTTCTCTCAGATCATAGATCATTGAAGATAGTAATTAATTGTCCCAACTTGAATAAAACGGCGTAACAACCCTTCTGGTAGAAATGAACGTGCCGACTGGTCTAAGGTTAATATGCGACAGAAAATAGACTATAAAGATAGGACAAAGCACTTTTTAAAAATTTAGAATTATTGTATCTTGACTGTAGTAAGTCCTGTTCAAATGATTCTCACTTTAGACTTGTAGATAAGTATTACAATAATATGACATTCATACGAAGGGAAGCGGGAAGGCCTTGGATTAAATCGTACATGTGTCATACTAAAACTATTTCTGGATGGGATGATTTTATAGTCCCCCTGAAAACAGAATCAAAAGATACTTACGATACATGGTGTCTCCTTTGGTCGACCGAGAATACGGCCAGCTTACATGAATATGAGAAGAAGTAGGGCTCACTATAAAGAAGCCATAAGACGATGTAAACAGGAAGAAGACACCATTCGAACATCAAAAGCCTGTATGGCTAATTTAAATAATGATAATAAAATTTTTTTGAAATTTGTGAAGAAAGAAACGGGTACTAAGAATTTAATTAGCTATATCGTTGATTACCTTGATGGATACTGTAATATTTTTATGGGAGTTGTCTCCTGCCAATAAACATTATCATTATCATATATATATATATATATATAGTATTATACTATAGTACTGAGTTGAAATGTACTATAGTACTACAGTACTAGTTTAATGTGAGACTAAAATTTGGTTTATAGTGTTATTGAGAAAAAAATATGAACATTTAAAAAATTTTCATTTTTAAACCACCCGGTATAGTATATATATATATATATATATATATATATATATATAATATATATATATATATATATATATATATATATACTAGATGTATATACCGGATAGTTTAAGAAATGGAAGTTTGTTTTTATGCCACATCTACCACGTCTAATTGTTGAAGAACGTACTAGCTGGCGGAGCTCTATTTTGAATGTGGGAAGTTTGCTGATGCTGCACGCAGGAAGTACATCATAACACGGCATAACATTAACCATTAAAGAGATGCTCTTTAAGACTAAGTTCCAGAGAAATGGCAGTGTGACCGATGCCAATAAAGGCCGTAGCGGTCACCCTAAGACTGCAACAGCAGCGCTCAATGTGGAAAGAATAAGACAAGCATTGACAGAGAGCCTTCGCAAGACAACTCGTAGACTCTCTGTATGTAGAGTTAGTTATCAAGAGCTACAGTAATGAGGATCTTGCATACTAATACTGGCCAGCCTTAACACGCCGGAAGGGGAATGATGTAAACACAATGTCGTGCCAGCAAGATAGAGTAACACCACATACAGCCAACTGTGTCCTGCAATGGCTAGAGGGCAAGTTTAGTGATTGGGTGATGCCTCGGAAACAACAGTTGGCCTTCTCATTCCCCGGATTTAAACCACTGTGATTATTTTCTTTGGGGTTACCTCAAAGACAGATTTTACAAGGACCCTAGAACAATTGAAGGCCAATATTCGCCGAGAAGTAAGGAGAATAACCAAGAGATATCACTGATGTTATAGGTAACCTCCTCACACGTATCCAATGGGTCCAAAAACAGCGCGGCAGCTAGAGGGAGCATGTTATGCACTATTAGAATATTATATGCCATACAAAATTCTTTCTTTTAGTATTTCCAAATTCTTGTTTACTATTTTCAGACTGCTAATCCATAATTCTTTCCAGACTCTTCTGCCTACCTGTTTGACTGGGAAATTAATTTTAATTTTTTGTGAGAAAAATTTTCTAGACATGGATCCGAACCTACGCGATTATTCCGAATGTGGTGGAAAGTTTCTTCAGTACATTTTTAACATTCTTCTTCTAACCCTTTAGTTTGCAGATTTTGTGTAAACCGACAAGAACTACGAAACGAAGTGATCTCGGCGAGAAACGAATTTTGAAGAAGTGGGGAGAGACGACTGCGTTGAGAGAGGAATTTAGTGTTTTCGTAGCTAGGTTTAACTCACTGCAGGATTTTGTTTCAGAGAGTTTGGGCACGAGTTCTCATACAAGGCGGAGATCGTGTCATTCCCGCCCCCATTTCCCCTTCTGGGATCGACCGTCTGAGCCAGTTCGAAGTGGGGCCCTACCTAGACCTTGCTTAAGAGTAGTTACAACTAATAAATTTTCCGTTTTAGAACCGAAGCAAAAAGACACGCAAGAGATTAGACTAATTGGCGATTCTATTATTCGAGAGCAATTACAGGAGCTGCGACAGGAACCTAACGCGGAGAAGGAGGTACTGCTATCCTGGAGCCCGTGTTGACGATATCATGGACTCAATAGACGAGTTTGGTAAAGATGCTGATGAAAATACAATATTTATGGTGTATGTTGGGACTAACGATGTTAAGATTTCCAGGTCAGAGGAACTAATAATATTCTTAAGTCCCTTTGCCAAAAGAAAAAATTGAATTCGTCGATATGTGGAGTAATTTTTGTATACGTTCAATCACACTTAAAACCCATAATTAAAAAATTTGCAGAAATTTATAATAAAAATGTGACGTTTGTTAAAATTAAAGACAACTCACGAAGGAAATTAATTATAGGCTTAGCATATACAGGGTGTCCCGTAAGTCTGGACCCATAGGGAAATAATAAAATTACAAAATAGTCCAAAAATTTATTACATAATCTGTTCAAAGTGTCCGCCGTTGTGTCGCACACATGTTGAGACGCAATCTCCACTGCGACAGCACTTTCTGAATCACAGTCGCAGAAATTTCTTGACACGCCTCCACAATGCGTGCTTTAAGGTGGAAAATGTTCTGAAGTTTGACCTCGTACACTTTGGCTTTCAAGTGGCCCCACAAAAAAAAATCATAATAAAAAATCGTAAAAAAATAATAATAATAAAATAATAATAAATAACATAATAAAAAAATATATTATAAATCCCTATGGGTCCAGACTTACGGGACACCCTGTAGGCTTCCCTCTTAGACTGTCGATAGTTATAATAGACTTGGAGAACTAATTGTTCATGTTAGTAGCGAACATGATGCGGTAATTATGCGAGATCTTAATTCATCATGCAGGGAGTCGTGGTGGTTCTTTATAGTCTAATTCCGGTCGTCGACTGTATGAGGGTTTGCTCGAAAGTTCATTTTTTCAAATGGTCACGAAACCCACTAGAGACCATAATTTTCTAGGCTTAGTTTTAAGTACAGACCTAGACTTAATTGATAATATCTCCGTAGGGAATTACTTCTCCACCAGTAATCATAGGCAAACAACATCTGAAATTAAAGTTAATGTTCATAATTTGGGGAGTCTGAAATACGTTTTGGATTTTAAGAGAGCTAAATTTTTTGACATAAAACTGCAACTTTTGACTCATAATTGGGATGAGGTTCTATCACGTGATGATATTAATGGCACACGGACTTCTATTTTTAATTATTTTAAACGTTTAAAATCGAGTAATATCCCATTTAAAGAAACAAATAATTTGTCCGATGAAAATGCTTACAAGTTATTGAGAAGGCGAAGCAAAAAACTTATTAGAAAAAATAAGCGCAACTATGAGCTACAGTAGTGTGTATAGTGAACCAAATTTAACTTTAAATTTCTTTCCTTCCTTTAAACTTTCTCCTTCTTTGCTTTGCTTTAAAACTTTTACTTTTCTTTAAATTTTCTTACATTTTTAACCTTCCTTCTTCAACAGACAGCCTCGTAAGGACCAGCCGGTCTGTTGCTGTTTGATGTCCTTTGTATTCCTTTAAAAACACCAAGAGTCTATTTTTATTTGGTGGATATGATTTGTCTGTATCAATTCTGTAGGTGAAATAATAAATGTCTGAAAATTTTCAATTTTTTTGAACCACCCAGTAAATATATAGCATAAAAGTTTCTTTGGGGATCATTCCAAATTGTACTGTAGCATATACATATATATGATATATATTCGCAAAAAATTTAAAAATAACCGTATCAAATGCAAAAACTGTACCAATGAAACGCATATGTATAATGTATACAAAAAAAAAAGTTAGTATTTTATTCCCCTTTTAAATTAGTGGTTAAAGTTATAAAATTTAGGTTTTATTTGCAAATTTACAAATAAATTCAAATTCCTATTTTTATTCAGGGAAAAAATTATTTTCTGAGCCCTAAGTAAATGCGCCTTTTAAAAAATAACAAAAATGGAAATTGCTGCGTCTCAAAATTACATTTGGGAAAACTGAAGTAAAAATGAATAAATATTTGAATGCATAAATTGAGCTACAATTTAAACTGAAACACATATATATATATATATATATATATATATATATATATTATAGGATAGATAGATAGCTAGATATACTCGTATACTCTATTTTCAGCTATTAGTTTGCTTGTGTATTCTAAATTAATTAATACTCTATGAATTTATATATTTTTTATCATAATTTAATCTAATTTATATATTTTGTATTTAATTAATCTAAGAGCCCAGTAAAGACTGAAGTTTTAAACGATTTGCGACAGATAGTAGCCAGACTCGTCAAGTTTATGAAACCCGAGTCACACTATCGTCAGCAATATAACAGCAACACCAACAACGCAAGTTTTGATTCTCATTATTATCAAAAACTTATCGTCAAATAGTGTCTTCGGGCTGTTACATGACTAAACTAGCTTGAATGAAATATTTTATGACCAAACAGTGATTGACACGCACCACATATCAGGATATATTAGAAAACTATGCGGGGACACAGTTGCCCCATAAAACCATTTTCCAACACGATGGAAACGGAACCACCAAAACTTCATTAAATTTTTAACACAAATCTTATTATAAAATTTCTTTTTGGCAATCTACGAAATAAGATGAGCTACAAATCATAAACGCTCTCAAAAACATATCCCATGAGAATACTTTTTTTTTTTTGGTAGATAAAATATGTGATGAAAACCAGTAGAAATATATTTGAATGATGCTTTGGTGGTTCCCTTTAACCCACAACCGCTCTCAACTTATATTGGCTTCACGGGTCAATTGCTCTAATCCTAGTCTTTTGCGGAAAAAAACAATTATCAGATTGTTCTTCCAACTCTGGAGTTTATAAGATTCCATGTAAGGACTGCCCTAAGAGTTATATTGGCGAAACCACTGATTTTTCAAGATGCATAAATATAGTTTGAATGCGACTGACAGTAACTCGGCGTTGCGCAAATATCGTCTTGATTGTATCATAATATAGATATTAATAATGCTCAGTTGTTCTTAAATATTAATAATAACGATAAAAGAAAACTTACTGAATCTTTTCTTTTAAAATGTATCGATAATTTTAATATAAAAAATGAGTCATTTCAACTGGATCTTTTGATTAACTTTTAGCTGTCAAAAACGTCGTCTTTACGGAATATTTCACTACATTTTGAGCTGCCTAAGACATATCGTTTTTCTTTTAAAAATTTCTTGTCCTCTGTATCTTTATTTTCTTTCAGTTTCACACTCCGCCCGAATGAAGAAGGTTGTCTCCTTCGAAAAGCTTCGCGGTTGTTTTATAGCTCTTTTAACTTTTTGTCATAAAATTTTGGTAAAATTAAAGTTTTACAAACTTTAAAACGTTAATTATGTCTAAAATTTTAAGTTACCAGAAAACTAAACTTTAATTGTGTGGCTTTTTTTTTTTACAAATGGATAGCCACATCCTGCAACATTCGTGTGAAAATACATACTCCGTAAATCCACTATCCTTGCATTATAAGCAGCAACGGCTTTACCTCAACTTCTGGTTTGTGCCTCACCACCGTGAGGCGATCCCTATCGTGGCTATGAAAAGCCAATTTTACTAAATGCAGTTCTTTACTCCTACATTGAAACAGGAACCTTTGTGCAGTTAAGTATAGGTTGCACCGTGAAAGTTATGACTTGATAAACTTTTGACAATTTGTGACTGCCAAGTTGAGAGTTTGATAATAAAAGTCAAGTTTTTAATTAAATAACGTTTACCACAAGCTGACGACTATAACTCTGTTGTTATGAAACTACCGTTATGTACAAATTAATTTAAAAATTATTTACAACTTATTTACAAATTAAAAAGTTCAGGAAACGTTCAGAAAAAGCGTGGTCGTTACTCGTCACAAAACAAGGAACCAGAATCAAGAGAGAATCCCTTAACACCTCCATATTTTCTTCCACTGTTTTATACTGTATAAAGAACGATAAATTAGCCTGGCTGATTCGAACTCACAAACCCATACGTTATATATATATACGTTTTCAGTGTAATAAGAGGATGGAAAATCAAAAGACTTTCATACCACTGGTTTACAATCTATCTATTTATCTATCTATCTAGCTAGCTATCTATCTGTCTATATATATATATATATATATATATATATATATATGCGCCTCGATGGTTAATGGTTAGCGTCGCTGACTACGAATTCATCGGCCCCGGGATCAAGACCCGGTCATGGCAGGCGGCGCGCAGCCAAACCCAGCTGTTCATCCTCCCACACAACAAAAAAAAAATTGGTTGGTAGGTAAATGGGTACCCAGGGTAGCCTAGTGGTTAAGACGCTGGGCTGCTGGTGGGGCGTGGTTCGGATTTCACGTTAAACTGTAGATCTGAGGTGGAGTGACAAGTTTGACCTTCGTCAGAATGACAATTCGGGCGGAAGCAAAACCAAGGTTACGAAAGTTATAAAAAGCATAAATTAGTAAATAACTTTAAAGTTACTTTTCCAATTAATGTGTGTGTGTGTGTGTGTATATATATATATATATATATATATTATATATATATGAAAACCGACAAAGGAAATGACGTCAGTGAATCGTAAACGATGAAACGAACTGGAATTCGAAACTTCCATCAAAATATATTCGGTTGAATGAATCGTCAAAGTATTCATTTTGTTATGCTTTTCTCTCTTCTCATTTCAGAGGATTGAGTTTAGCATTTAAATTTCAACCTTCAAAAGAGAGTTTCAAATGAACAAAAAAAAAGAAAAGAAATATTGGGTAGAAGTTAACAAAATTGAATTGAATTTGAGTGAAAGATTGATTGATAAGTGCATTATATAAAAGCGAAACTGTTTTGAATACCAAAGTGATGTGTTTCCAGAGTATAATAGCGTTTGGTTAACCTTTGGTTAGTTTCCGGCCGAATTGTTCATTCTGACGAAGGTCAAGTTTTTCATTCCACCTTAGACCTACAGTTTAACGTGGAATCCGAATCACGCCCTACCAGCAGCCCAGCGACTTAACCACTAGGCTACCCTGGGTACCCATTTATCTACCAACCACTTTCTTTATTGTGTGGAAGGATGAACAGCTAGGTTTTGCTGCGCGCCGGCTGTCATCACCGGGTCTCGAACCCGGGGCCGATGGATTCGTAGTCAACGACGCTAACTACTACATCACCGAGGTGCATATATATATATATATATATTAATATATATAGAGAGAGAGAGAGAGAGAGAGAGAGAGAGAGGGTGTGTGTCCCAAAAGTCGTGCCCTATAATGTACAACAACGTGATATTAGTCTTTGGGATAGGATCTCTCTCTCTCTCTCTCTCTCTCTCTCTCTCTCTCTCTCTCTCTCTCTCTCTCTCTCTCTATATATATATATATTATATATATATATATATATATATATTCTTTTTGCGAGGTGAAATCATTTGATGAACTAAAAGAAATTAATATTCATTTAAAACTTATTGAAAACAAAGTAAGAAAATTATTGATACACAGAGAAGCAATACCACAAACTGGAGTCCAAAACTGTACTAAAATAATATAAATACGGCTAATTACTCCATGTGTATTGCAATTATTAATTTTCTATTTTTTTTTAAAGTCCCTAATTACATCGGTGGAATGAATACCCAAAAACGTTCGCAGACAAAATCAAGAATATCCATCCGCCCAACCATGTCCCATATTCCTTAAGGAAGTGGCGGGTAAGGGCCTGAACACAGGTTACCTTAGCCAGTGTCATTTAAATAAGGGTGGCCGGCCCGCCGCTTCGTTTTGACGTAACACTGTGATTCGGACCCACAACTCAGCGGAGTCTCAGCAGCACTGCCGGACGGCCCCTTAACCGATCGAGCGACGAAACGCTCCAAAATAAAGAGCCAAGAACCAAAAATTGCTCGCGAACAAATCAACAGCCGAAAGACGAAAACAACAACTTTATGCATTACTTTACGAGCGAAAGAGAAGTTCTCTTCTGATTCAATGTCGTCCGTCTGTTTTGCTAACGAGGAAATTCGGTCCCCAGAACAGCTAAAATCTTTGTAAGATCATAAAAAATGTAATTAGCGAATGTGAAACCCCGAAAGACATTTCATTATCTATTCAGCATTTTTATTTAAGTGGGTTCCATTTGTAACCTTATATATATATATATCAGTGGCGACTCCTGCACTCGGGTTTCTCGGGCTGAGCCCGAGAGGCAAGGGGCAAGGAGAAGCATGAGAGATAAAATTGTGTATTTATAGATTTAAGTTTTAAAAAAAAGTTTTAAATACAAATTGTAAAAATGATTTTTGGCTGGTAGTATGTTAATATTTTTCTGTCTAGCCTTCGTCACGCAAGCAAATTTTGAGCGCATTTAGATACGCTTACTACCTATAAAAAACTATATTGACACATTAAGTTTTCGTGTAATCTTTCAAGATCCTTTACTCGGGCGCAAGACATTACGCCCGAGAAAGTATAAGTAATATCGTATATTTAAAGTTCTTTTAATGAATGCCTTCAACTGCCTGAGAGAAAAAGGTTTTAAATTTGGCTATTTTATTCATTGCTATGCACATAAGTTAAATTTAGTGTTAAGTAAAATGTCAGAGAAAGTTAACGGGGCTAAAATGTTCTTTTCCAATGTACGTGTTTTCAGTAAATTTGCTTCAAGTACAAACGAAAAGCTGTATTTAGAGAGCTTAATATCAGCATTCCATCACTTTGTGAAACAAGGTGGTGCTATAGATCTAGAACCGTGTCAGCAATAAAAAGGCAGCGTGAAACTCTGAAAAATGCATTTCAAAAGATTTTAGATGACAGTGCAAGATGGGATGAAGATACTCTTAATCAAACTGATAATCTACTTATAAAATTGCATGATTTCACTTTTCTGTTTTTTATTAACTGCTTTGAAAATATATTGTCACAAGCCGAAAAACTATTTCATCTTCTGCAATGCAAGCAGCTTGAAATGAAGTTTGCACAACAGAAAGTAAATGACTTTATTGAATTTATTGACTGCGCTCGTACTGATAAAGCGTATAATAAAGTTTTTCAAGAAACAATGGCAGACTTCGAACAATCCGAAGACCTGCCTTCTCCCCCGAGAAAAAGAGCTAGAGGCAAACAATGAACTATAAAGCAATATATTTCGAAATAATTGACATTATACTAATGTCAATGAGGGAACGGTTTGATTGCATTCAGGAGTTTGCGTTTTTTGAGTTGATTGATGTGACCAAAATTTCAGAATTTACTGAAAATTTTCCAATGCATCATCTTAATGCTTTACAAACTAAATATCCAAATGTAATTGACTCCAAATCCTTAGTTAACGAATTGAAATATCTTTATCGTGACAGTGACTTTAGAAAATGCAAATCTGCAAATGAAATTTTAGAAGTCTTTCACGAACTAGGATTATTGTCTGCGATGTCGGAAACCACAAAGCTGATTCAGCTCCTTCTTACCATACCTGTAACTTCTGTTTCAAATGAAAGAAGTTTCTCTGTTCTTGATCGAATTAGATCATATTTAAGAAACACAATGGCTCAAGAACGGCTCTCGTCCCTGGCTAGGATTTCAATTGAAAAAGAAATACTTATTGATTTAGAAAGCAAAAAGGAATTACATGACCGAATATTAAAGGAATTTAGTTTAAAACCAAGACGCTTGGACTTTATGTTCAAGTAAATAAAATTCAAATAATTTTTTTTACCGAAGTATGTATTTATTTATTTTATTGATAATCTTAAGTTATTGTCATGCATTTAAATGTCGGCTCATATGTAGACTTGAAAATTTAAAAAGAGCCCGAGTAGTCCTGAAGAGCTGGAGTCGCCACTGATATATATATATATATATATGCGTTCTAAATGCACATATTGTATATATTACTTACGTATACTATATACAAGTAGAGGAAAATATATTCATTTCTAGTACACTGCGTTCGCAGTTATTAAGCAGATTACATTTTCTCCAATGTTTTCAAAAGTTGTTTGCCCGATTTCAATTAAATTTGTAGCAAATAATCACTATATATAGCAGCATTCATGGTATTCATTTCGATAAAATATTTTGATAATTAAAATAATTATCTCATTTTATTGAAAAATATGTAAAATATTGTGTTCCGAATTATTAAGCAAGTATTCTATTTACGGATCTAAATGGTGAAAATGGGTAAGAAGGATTTAACATTAACTGAGAAAAGAAAAAATAGTAAAGTTACTCGCTGAAAATATAAAATCTATTGAAATTGCGAAGCAGTTTGGCAGAGCTTATCGAACTGTAAACAAGTTTGTAGCGGAGGGTACCAAATTGAGGCAGCGAAGTGATAAAGGAGCTATAAGAAAAGTGACAAGGCGGCAGATATCTGTAATCAAGCGCAAATTGCAAAGCATCCATTGTCCTCAAGTAAAGAGGTTTTTGAGCAGGCTAGCATACATAATGTACCAAGAACATCTCGATGTGGAATCCTCCAAACAATTGGCAAGACGTGTAAACCTACGATTCAGTCACCATTAACACCCAGGTACGAGAAGCAGCGTATTGAATGGGCGCGTCAGTACGTGAAAACAGATTTTAATACTGTATTGTTAACAGATGAATGAAGAGCAACCCTTGAGAGATCTGATGGTTGGTCAAGAAGATGGATTGCTAAGGGTCAATCTCTACCATGGAATGAGGTTTTCTTTTAGAAAGTTTGTGTAAGACTGGACATTCATTTTTACACCATCAGGCACTCTGTATGGGACAGCTACTTCATTGCCTATCAATCCTGTCCAAAACATGACACTACCTCCACCTTGGCGTCTTAATCTCGATAGTAGAAATTGGCTCTCAGCAATCCATCTTCTTGACCAAACATCAAGTCCCTCAAGGGTTGCTTTTCATTCATCGGTGAACAATACAGTATTAAAATTTGTTTTCACGTACTGACGCGCCCATTCAACACGCTGCTTCTCGTACCTGGGTGTTAATGGTGACTGAATCGTAGGTTTACACGTCTTGTCAATTGTTTGGAGGATTCCACATCGAGATGTTCTTGGTACATTATGTATGCCAGCCTGCTCAAAAACCTCTTTACTTGAGGACAATGGATGCTTTGCAATTTGCGCTTGATTACAGATATCTGCCGCCTTGTCACTTTTCTTATAGCTCCTTTATCACTTCGCTGCCTCAGTTTGGTACCCTCCGCTACAAACTTGTTTACAGTTCGATAAGCTCTGCCAAACTGCTTCGCAATTTCAATAGATTTTATATTTTCAGCGAGTAACTTGACTATTTTTTCTTTTCTCAGTTAATGTTAAATCCTTCTTCTTACCCATTTTCACCATTTAGATCCGTAAACAGAATACTTGCTTAATAATTCGGAACACAATATTTTACATATTTTCCAATAAAATGAGATAATTATTTTAATTATCAAAATATTTTATCGAAATGAATACCATCAATGCTGCTATATATAGTGATTATTTGCTACAAATTTCATTGAAATCGGGGAAAATTTTTTGAAAACATTGGAGAAAATGTAAGCTGCTTAATAAGTGCCAACGCAGTATGTATGTATATATAATATATATATATATATATATATATATATATATATATATATATATATACACTTTAATTTCGTCTTTTTGAGTCTGGAAGTAATTTCTCTCTCTCTCTCTCTCTCTCTCTCTCTCTCTCTATCTCTCTCTCTCTCTCTCTCTCTCTCTCTCTCTCTCTCTCTCTCTCTCTCTCTCTCTCTCTCTCTCTCTCTCTCTCTCGATATTGGGGAACAATATCGAGGCGACTGATTTGGAAAAGGAGACTTGGGTGTGCTAATCAGCAGCGACCTTAAGTTTACCAAACAGTGCGTAGAGGTGGAAAAGAAAGCCCAGAAGCTGTTGGGTTATAACTTATTAGGAGGCAATTTCAGTTTCGGAACAAGGAGATTGTGCTCTCTCTGTACAATTCCCTGGTTCGGCCGCACCTGGAGTATGCTGTGCAGTTCTGGTCGACCACCCTCAGGAAAGATATTGAGAGGCTGGAGCGAGTGCAGGCGAGGGCCACAAAATTAATCCCTTCCGTTAGGCATATGGGCTACAATCGACGGTTACGCGCCCTGAACTTGTTTTCGCTGGAAACTCGGAGGCTGCGCGGTCAACTGATCGAGGTTTTCAAGCTGTTACGCGGGTTCAACGATGTCGACTTTAGAAGCATGTTTAGTTTAAATGATAACCCAACTCGTAACAATTGTTGGAAGTTGGATTTGAAACGGTTTAGGACTAGTGTGTGTGGGACTTACTTTACGTATAAGATCTGTGAAACGTGGAACAGGTTACCTTCAGAAGTTGTGAACAGTTCCTCTGTGGATCACTTCAAGAAAAGGTTAGACCAAATCTTGCACACTATTTGAGGGTGTAGAAAATTTTCCCTGGCACTGTTGCCATTGGTACCTCCTCGGTATGGGCCGCAAGGCCTTTTGAGGTACTTCTTTTCCTTGTAACTCTCTCTCTCTCTCTCTCTCTCTCTCTCTCTCTCTCTCTCTCTCTCTCTCTCTCTCTCTCTCTCTCTCTCTCTCTCTTTAATGCGTTCCCCCTCACACATACACACACACACACACACACACACATTCTCTGTCTTATCGCTCACACAAGATTCCACTTTCCTTATTAGTTTTTACTCTTTAAACAAACTCTCCTCGAGTTTATTCGAGGAAAAGTTCACTCTAAAAATTCTCGAAATGGGACCACCTAAACTTAAAGCTAAAACTTCGGCCTCACGATTGCATTAGTTTGCCAGTATTATTTTCTTTATAGCCATAAAAAAATAAAAAAAGAACCAACCAAGAAATATGTTTCGCTTTAGAATAAAAATAATTCCATATTTATGGATTCATTAAACTTTTACAGAAACGAAATGACCTTGAAATGGACACGCCCACCTACCCATCCTCTCTCTCTCTCTCTCTCTCTCTCTCTCTATATATATATATATATATATATATAGAGAGAGAGAGAGAGAGAGAGAGGAGAGAGAGAGAAAAGAGAGGGGATCACAACAGCTTTGCAACCGACTCGAGGTGGTACCCATAGCTTTCATACAGCCGTAGAAAAATTCAAAGAGAGAAAAGCATGCACGGAAGAGCAAGAAGGCTCTTTCCTCCTTCTCATGTCCCCAGCCCAAAACAGGTAGGTTTGAGAAGAAGAAAGAAGTAAAACTGCCGAGAAATTTTATAGAACAGCTGAGAACTGGAAATATATATATATATATATATATATATATATATATATATATATATATATATATATATATCGTCAATATATATATATATATATATATATATATATATATATATATATATATATATATATATGTATGTATCGTCAATAATATATACAGTATATATATATATATATATATATATCGTCAATATATCGTCATCATTCATACATATATACGTCGGTGAACAAATCACTGTACTTAAAATGTCTTTATAAGCAAAACCTATTTCAATGATTGTCGTAAAACACAGAAAGTAAGGTTTACTTAAGATCATCTAACGCTAGGTCAAGATTGTTTTTATACATATTGAAGGTGGTGCTAAAAACAAGTTCAGGAGGAAGCTTATTCCTGTAATTGGCAACCTCTTAAGTTACCCCAAATATCCGCAGTGTACCGTTTTGGTTCGCGTTTCCAGCCGTTGTTACGAGTCGGGTTTGTGTTTAGTGTTAAAAGTTTAGAAAAAGTAACGTTGTGGATCCCATTTCGAAGGTTAAAGACTTCTGAGCCGACGCTTCTTTAACACCTTCCGCGCGGTCTGACCCACTGGTGGGACAAATTTGTTTCAATTTGTCCCACCGGTGGGCGAGACCGCACGGATGTGTTAAGGAATATAAATTAAAGTCGGTGAGTATGATCGTATGATTTGTAATGGACAGACGAAATTAGTTCAGTCGGTCTAGCATGAACATTTTCGAGCTTTCGTATGTCTTTTCCGAACGGTGCGGATCAGAATTGCACAGAGCACTCGAGGTGGAGCCTAACCAATGCATTATAGTAGAGAGGGAGAATAACGTCTTTGCTATGGTACGAGATTTTTCGTTTTATATAGCCTAATATTTTATTACACTTGTTTTCACCTTCAGTACAATGTATGGAGAACTTGCGATCGCTACTTATAAATACACCCAAGTACTTTTCCAATGGAGTAGTTGCAAGTTCCTGCCCATGCAACAAGTAGTTAATACATTGGTTCCTGGTCCTTACGTACATCACTTTGTACTCGTATTTGTTTACGTTATAAAGTATTTGCCAAGTGGTTGACCACTCAGCGAGCCGATCTAAGTCTTCTTGAATTTTCAGGACACGTTCTGCACTGTCGACACAGAAACCTAACTTGATTTCGCCACCGAACTTTAAAGAAGTTTTTAATATAGTTAGGTCTATATTGTTTCTGTAAATAAACAAAGGCGGTCGTAGAACTGGCCCCTGTGGGACACCACTTGGTGCTAGCGTCTATCCAGAGGGTCTACCGTTAATTACAACCTTCTATTCCCTATCGCTAAGCCAGCGCTGCAGGGATATTTGCGGTTAACTCTTGTCAAAACAGTCGCGAAGAAATTTAATACGGTGACTATGTCAGCATCGCTGAATTCTAATTTTCCTGTCTCATCTTTGATAGGACTTATGCTATTCCTATTCGGTTTTGTTAATTTACATGACTAAAATATTCTTTACGATTAGTTTTACAAACAAAAACAATCCTAAGTTCTCTGTTTCGCATTTTTAATCCTTTAGTGTCCAGTGTCACTTTACTGATTTTGTTCTGGTTTAGCCAGACGATTTTATTCAGTCTCGGAAAAGACCTTCGGGTGCTAAAGGGTTAATCTATCTCAACAGGCTGCAGGAGGATTATATGATTTTGTTCTAGTTAACGCCAGACGATTTTATTCAGTCTTGGAAAAGACCTCCGGGCGCTAAAGGGTTAATCTATCTCAACAGGCTGCAGGAGGATTATATAATTTTGTTTATGCCTATAATGTGGGGTCCTTTTTCATTGTTTACAGCAGCGATAATGTCTTGTTGAACCACTTACGATCAACAGAGGAGATAGTCGGCCTATTTATCGTCTATGTTATTGCTGTCAAGTAACATTAATTCGTTTAAGCTCTCTCTGAGGCCATCAAAATCAGCTGTGCAAAAGCCTACTTACCACGTGAGTTTTAATGATTTAAGAGCCGGGGTATTAGCACTGAAACGCCCTAGATTATGATCGATGGTTTCTAAGAGTTCACAAACTACCAGATAAGAGCGTCTTCAGTAGTTAATATCAAGTCTAAAATATTTCTTCCTGTCGTGTGTTCCCTGACCCATTGGATCAATAAGTAATCATGTACGAAACTAAGGAGTCTGTTTCCTTTAACATCAACAGAATGGCATTTCCAATCTGTCCTATTACAATTAAAATCACCCATAATTAATCTAATTTCCCCTCTATAGTTTGGCCCATTGTTATAAAACTCGAAGTCCAAATTGGAAGACTGGGGAGGTTTTCTATATCCTAGTATTACGTGGAGAGACTTATTTCGTGAATTGATCTGGACCCAAAAAATGTCCCATGGTGCCGAGGTGTTTTCTTATAGGATGCAGATGTTCTTTAAAGAAAAAATTACTCTTCCCCTCTCCCTGTATGTTCTATCTTTATGAAACATTTTGTACCCTTTAAGCTGAAACTCTCGTTTGAAATCTCGAGTAGATATACATACCTAACTTTCGGTTATTGCTATAACGTCAGAGTTTTTGACTCCCGAGAGATCCCATCATCTTTCCCTTCTCTACCAATGGGGTATCATCTGAGAACGCCCAGTGCTTTGAAACCAGACCAGACCAGCGTCTCCTACTACATTTATTGACAAAGGGAACATTACTACTTGTACTCTATCTTGACAATCCCTCCCAACACGCAATTCCCTTTGCAATAATGGAAGAAAAAAGGGAAGAGCAAAAGAGAAAAATTTTGGTGTCTGACTGGACTCAAACCTGCGTCGCCAGCACCAGAATATCTCCACTATTGACCAACCACCAGAGCTGGACAGTAACGCGTTACAAGTAACGGCCGTTACGCAACGCGGTACTTTTTTAGTAACGGTAGCGGTAACGGCGTTACGTTTCAAATCAAGTAACTCTTTCAGTAACGACGTTACTTTTTTAGGGAAATACATTCGTTAGTCGTTACTCGTTACTTTTTTATCGTAGCTCGCAATTAGTTTCTTTCGATCCTCATTCATTATTCATTAACCGTTAAAAATTTGTCCCTTCACTATGAGCGAGGTGTGCATGTTGGCCGTTGGCATGCTGGCAGCCTACCCCCATCCACCCTTTCCCCCTACACTGACAGCACTATCAAAGTAAAAAGGCGAAGAACCCTGGAGCAGGGAGGGACCTAAGTTCAACAGAGGTTTCGTCATTCCTCTCATCTGGGCCTTCACGGCACGTTAGCGCTGCATCCTTCCCATCCACTAACTTTAAAAATATGTTTATTAAACTTAACACTCCTATACCATCTAGTGCCGCTGTTGAGCGGGTTTTTTCAGTAGGAAAGGATATACTGCGCCCGAAACGAGGCTCGCTCTTAGATACAACTTTTGAGAAGCTTGTTTTCTTAAAGGCCAATAAAGATCTTTTGAATAATAGTTCTTAAGTTTATATATTTACTGTAGCTAATAAATTTCACTTATCATTGCCATGCACAATAACTCATTTGATTCATTTCTTTAGTATTTCGTATTATTGTTTTGCAAAACTAAACTTTTCTGCTATAGTCTAGCATTAGTAAATTAGTATCAATAGTATGCTACATCCTCTGTTATATTGCAATTCCTAGTAATAAATCTTGCAGTAATTTTGTTTCACTTTTTTTGAAAATATTATGCCTTATAAGTAATAACAACGCAATGAAGGCATGCACAGACTTCATAGCCTATGCATTAACCAGTGGATACAAACCAACACATACTCGCACAAGCGAATGTTTATATAATATAATATTTTATGTATATATAAATTATAATATACCTATGCATATATAAATAATATATTTACCTTTCATTAAAAGTAACGGTAACGAGTAACGGTGCCGTTACTCGTTATTTTAAAAAATGGTAACTGTAACGATAACGGCGTTACATTTAGACTGTAGTAACGGTAACGGTAACGGCATTACATTTATAAAGTAACGAGCACAGCACTGCGGCAACCACCCACCCGATCTATATTTAATATATTATGAACGAGTGTTGTTGTGTTTTCTTAATAACCCTCAACAGAGATGACATCAAAGGAACAGACCTACCTTTGATTATACTTACATGTTATGCACACAACTTCCCTGCATTCAGTAAAAGCACAAAAGTTCTTCGTTTCTTCACGAGACTCACCTGTTAAAAAATTAATAAATAATAATAATAATAATAATAATAATAAGTGCCAGTAATAGTAGTAGTACTTTAAGAGTTAATTAAATATATTTGTGTTTAATACATACTGCACTATACAATACAATATATTTCAAGAACAACACGATTTATTAACGTTCAGCACACACACACGCACACACACGCACACACACACACACACACACACATCTACAAATGCGAGGTATTGAATTTTTTAAAATACATATATCATAAAAACTAATGAACCTAACCTAATCTTAGTACCATCGAAATAAGAAGGGCATAGTAAGGTTGTGTTTCGTTTAATCCCTATATAGTGAGGTATCAGCTAACATAGCCTAATCTAACCTAAACTAACTTTAACTCCAGAATTTTTTAATGTTATGAGGCACCAACTGTGTAACCACACACACACACACACACACACACACACACAAAATATTTCACTACATTTGTGAATTATCACACACGACCTCACTTACGTCCAGCTTCCTAGGCACGAACGCACATACACACTATATATATATATATATATATATATATATATATATATATATATATATATATATATATATATACACACACACGAGTATATATACATATATATATATATAGACTGTTAGGAGCGACTTGTCTCCACTTCATCAAATCAGGATCCCAGACGTTTCTTTCATCTCGAGTTTCAAAAGAACGGAAGATTGATGGGAGTCCATGGTGTGCATATATATATATATATATATATATATATATATATATATGTACTGAAACGAAAATTACTATTATAAACACCACCATTTTGACGTTGGAGTACCACAGGGTTGTGTCAGGTTTGCGTGGCTGTTTGATGTACATAGGCCTATGGATACTGTAATAGGTGAGATGAAAGCAAAAATGTTACATAGAGGAGTCAACCTGAATTTGTAATGGAAAGAATGGCAACCGTCGCATCTGACGTACGCTGATGATGTGGTGCTTCTTGGTGAAATATTACATTTAAAACGGTAAAGCTTGTAAAGTGTTCGAGTCCAAGTATCCAAATGGAATTTTTGTGATTTTAACATTCCAAATAATAAACACTTCCTAACATCGACCGGACAGATTCTCTTTTTTTTAATACACAGAGGAGGGTTGACAAAAGTAAATAGACATCACAACAATGATTAATGATTAATTATCCTCGAGAATAAATGACGAAGCTCATTACTGGAATGGTAGAACGTGTGTCAGATTTAAATACTGAAAAGGTGAAAACGACACCATTCGAAAAATATTCATTCAATAAAATCTGTTATTATTTACTGACTTTTATTATCAAATCAAAATAGAGGAAAAGAAAATAGCTATTTACTTTTGTCAATTCTCTCTCTCTCTCTCTCTCTCTCTCTCTCTCTCCTCTCTCTCTCTCTCTCTCTCTCTCTCTCTCTCTCTCTCTCTCTCTCTCTCTCTCTCTCTATATATATATATATATATATATATATATATATATATATATGGTCAAAAAGAGAGCCAGTAAGTTCTGGGTAGAACATTTCCTTAACTTGTTTTGACATGTAACAGAGAACCAAACGGTTTAAAATTTTCATGTAACACACTGTAATGTACGAAATTCTTGAACCACCGGACACTTCATAATACAGACAGCCAGGGGCGTAGGCAGAATTCTTCTCGGGAGGGGCTAATATATATATATATAGTAAAACACATTTATAAATATATTACAATAATTAAACATGTGCTGAAGGAACTTGGCACTTATAATTTACTCATAATTTCAAAAAATGCATAGCAATATCAAACTATGATTTTATTTCGGGGGGCTTCAGCCCCGTAGCCTCCCCTCCCCATCTCTACGTCCCTGCAGAGAGCGATATACAGTCACTGAAGAAATTTTACCAATTAAATTCCAGTATTCATGAAGCAAGGTCCAAATTGTGGCAGTGAAAGAACTTCTCTATAAAGCGGATATAATTACGTGAACGCCTCTTAAATCAAATTTTAGGAACGTGAACCTGAACTTTCTCTCTTTATGTTGTTGAATGCATAATGAAGCTCATTATCAGGCGGTGTTTCCATTAATTCTTCAATGTTCTTTTGTAAATGTATGAAAACAAACCTTTCAGTGTTTGCGAGTGGCAATATTTATTTTGTAAAATAATGCTTAGTCCAAATCAGTTCTATCAATGATGAAGAGGTAGGTAGGCGAGTAGACAGGCGGAGGTTGAGAGAGAGAGAGGAGGAAGAGGGAAAGGGGAAATACGTCCAGTTCGGTGGTAGGAATAGACGGAGATGGGAAGGGGGGAAGGGATTTTAGGGCCGTATCCAGCCGCTGTACCCCCCCCTCCTCCACACTCTTGACGGTGATTTCACATTTGTAACCTAACCTAACCTAACATTTATATGTTTATGACAAAAATTGGTTATTATTATTATTATTATTATTATTATTATTATACAGCGTAAAAGCTTTTTTTCTTAATTATTATTCATTAGTAGCGCTATTATTTCATCATTAACGTTATTATTATCAAAGAAAGTATATAGACAAAATATCATTTGATGAAAACTGAGGTTGATGGGGATACGTCCAGAGAGAGAGGGAGGGTTTGGATAGAGTCGCGCGAAAGGGTCGTTGTTTTCTAGCACTATTTACAAATGCATAAAACCTACCATATAAGTCGCGGTTGGATCACATCTACTTGATTACATAAGCAATCGTGTCTATTTTGTATGTGAATTTTAACGACATGGAAATTATCAAAAAACCTTCGATTCTGAGATCAAAACAGATCTAGAAAAAAAGGGATATATATATATATATATATATATATATTTCAGTGCTGTAGTGGTTAGCAACGCTGACTACGAATCCACTGGCCCCGGGTTCTTCTTCCAGAAGAAATAGGTTATTAGATAAATGAATACTCTGGGTGGCCTACTGGCTGCTGATCGGAAGGTCGTGAGATCGAGTCTGGGCAAGTACTTTGTAATTTCTGACCACCCGTGGTGGATCGTGGTTTGGATTCCACGTTAAACTGTAGGTCCAAGTTGGAGCCACGAGCTTGACCTTCGTCAGACTGAATAATTCGGTTAGAAGCAAAAACCAAGGTATACCAAGGTTATATATATATATATATATATATATGCATATATAACTGCAATGACCGCGCAGTATATAAATGAATAGAAACGACATAAGTGTTAAGGAACGTTTCTGCACAAGAGGAGGAGAGATAACGAATAATGAAAAATGAGGCGAACCGCCCGGGAATCGAACCCAGGGCCTTCCAATTGCCGGTTGGACGCTCTACCATTATGCTACGGACCTCACTCAATCACAAATCGAAATTCTCCCACATAGGGCAGAAACCAATGCCCTGAGAGGGCACCCTCGCAAATCGTGAATATGCGCATATAACTGCAATGACCGCGCAGTATATAAATGAATAGAAACGACATAAGTGTTAAGGAACGTTTCTGCAATTGGAAGGCCCTGGGTTCGATTCCCGGGCGGTTCGCCTCATTTTTCATTATTCGTTATCTCTCCTCCTCTTGTGCAGAAACGTTCCTTAACACTTATGTCGTTTCTATTCATATATATATATATATATACTTACTTTCGGTGAGTTTGAACGACGGTCAGGATCGACCTGCGGTCGACCCCTCTGCAGAATCCCGCCTCATTTGCGGGATTTGGTGAAGGAGGGAATTGTTGTCTGATCTCCTCCTGTCCTCGTAGCCAGCCACGCATGGCTAGTCAGGGACTTTGCACACGAATCTGTCCAGCTGGTTCTTGAAGTTATTCAGGTCGGTGTGCTGGAGATTCCTCACTTCTTTTGGTAGGACATTGAAAAACTTTGGGCCTCGTATTCTGAGGGTATTTTCCATTCTCGTTTTCATGGCCCCTTGTCCCACTGCAGCTGGGACTGTACAAAATCTGCCTCTTCTCTCATTCCAGTTTGTTTCTATTTCATTTCTAAGGTTAGGGACAGAGCCCTCAAGTATTTTCCACATGTATATTATTGTGTACTGCTCGCGCCTTCTTTCAGAGAGTAGAGTTCCAGGGATTGCAGCCGAGACCAGTAGTTTTCACCTTCCGTTTCCTCTATCTTAGACGTAAAAGTCGTTTGTATAGCTTCAATGTTCGCAATGTCTCGTTTTCTGTATGGACTTGTGAGTACTGAGCAATGCTCAATTATTGGTAGGACTAGACTCTTCCATAATTTGAGCATGATGTTTGCTTTTCTGCTGCGGAAGTTCCTTCAGATGATTCCCATTATTTTCGTAGCTGTTGTAATTTTGATGTTATAGTGCCCTCTGAATTCTGCATCCGACGACATTATTACTCCAAGATCTCTGACTTGTGGATTTGGTGTTATCTGTTTGGCTTGCAGAGTTTTGTACCCTTTTTTCTGTAGCTTCTTATTACCATATCTTAGAAGTTGGAATTTTTCTTCGTTGAACTTCATATTGTTGTCTTCTGCCCACTGGAGTAATATTTCAATGTCGTTTTGTCGTATGTCACCTTCGTTCAATATTTCTTTACATATCTTTGTGTCATCTGCGAAGCATGATACAGTACTGTCCTTAATATCTGCATCACTATCTGCAATCATTATTATGAACAGCAAAGGAGCTAATACTGTCCCTTGTGGGACAAAGCTCACGACTTTCGAAACTTCCGATTTAACTCCGTTTACCACCACTCTTTGCGTTCTTTGCGTCAAGAAATTAAATATCCACCTTCCTAGCCTTCCAGTAATTCCTGTATTCTTGTATTCTTAAGTTTGTGTGCTATGATTCCATGGTCACATTTATCGAAAGCTTTAGCAAAGTCCGTATATATTACATCAATGTTTTGTCCTCGACACAATGTTTCTAATATTTTCTCCTGGTGGTATAGTAGCTGTGATAGGCATGATCTTCCAGCCCTGAAGCCATGTTGAGTTGGGTTATATAAGTCTTTTTCTTGTAGGTAGTAGGTAGTTTTGCCTCTAATTATACGTTCAAAGCACTTTATAAGGTGTGAGGTGAGAGCCACTGGCCGATAATTCTTGGGCATTGCTCTGTTACCACTTTTAATTAGGGGGGCAATGTTCGCGTTCTTTAAGGGGAGTGAAATTTGTCTTGTGTCGAGTGATTTCCTCTATAGTAAGTATAGCGGTTTGGCAATACTCTCTTTGCACTTCTTCAGAAACGTGGCACTCCATGTATCTGGCTCTGGCGCTGAATTGTCTCGCATTTGTGATAAGGCCGTAATTACATCTCCTTCCGTGAACTCGAAATCCATTAATAGGTTTGTGCCGGAATTTGTTCTTGGTTGATTTGTATCAATGTCGAAAAATTCGTCTGGGTTTTCCACTTCCATCTCGGACTTAGGGGTGCTAAACACAGAGTTAAATTGTTCCCTAAGCAGTTCGCTTATTTCTTTCAGGTCATTTGTGTATTTGGCCTCCCCGTCTATCAACGAACCAATACTCTCCTTGCACTGTATTTTCCTTTTCGCAAACGTGTAGAAGTATTTTGGGTTATTTTTTATGTTTTTTGCTACCTTGTTTTCCTCCTCGTTTATCTTATGTATGAATGTTTGCTTTAGGTCCATTTCTATTTCGCCAAGTTTCCTCTTGGAATATAATATATATATATGATGTAAAATAACACACTGTCGCGACGAAGTATGAAGAGGGAAACCACTCTTCAGGAAGACTCATATTTTTATATCTTTAACACCAATATAGTTTCGACTCATCGCGAGCCCTTGTCAATTGGTAACGACCGCATAAACAGAACAGAGTTTATATACACCTACAAGTTAATTATCAGGGATTAGCTGACTAAACCTTCCCATCCTCTTACCAGCGAATAGTTAAGTAACCCTTCCGACCCAGCTTTGACCTGATGAATGTACTTGTGTTGCCTGGGCATATTTGGAGGGTAGTGTTACAAAATTCTTAATTTTATTACATATAATTTTGTTAAAAGAGAATTGACCATCGGATAGATTAAAATTCTGTATAGAGCCTATAAGACTAGATTCAACAATTCTACGCTTAACATAATTATTAAATTTGAAACCAAATTTGCAGTTATTGAAATCTATTACATGGTTATAGTCTCTGACATGACAGAATATAGCACTATTTTCATTCCCCACCCTCATATCTCTCTTATGTTCATAATCTCTTTTACTGAGTTCCCTTCCTGTTTCTTCCACGTATACATTATCAGGACATTCTTTACATGGTAATATACAGGGCGTCCCAAAAAAATGTATACACACTTTAAATACTTATAAAGGCAGTGTTTATTAAAATACATTTCATTTTCAAAATGTAATAGAATCTACAGACATTATTTAATTGTTTTGTCAACGCCTGTTTTCAAACTGACGTCCGTTCTGGTCCAGGCACTGCTGATAACGCGAAGCAATGGAATCGCAAACATCACGAAACATTTCGTTTGGTATTTGTGTGCATTCTCGTTCAATGGCTGCTCTCAATTCAGCGACTGTTGCAGGTTTTATAGCGTAGACTTTGTCTTTTAAGTATCCCCATAAAAAAGTCTAGTGGTGTGAGGTCTGGTGAACGCGGAGGGTATTCTACGAAACCCCTTCGTCCAATCCACATCCACATCGTGCCAAGTACCACTCGCAATACTCCACTCTTCGGTCCGGATCATCATCATCTTCATTAATAGCATGGACTAATCTTGGAATGTAACTTTTCCATTGACAGCGCTTCAAAATGCGTTGGACAGACGATTCTGAAATTCCTACCTCACGACTCGCTTGCCGCACAGATTTTCTTGGACTTTGGTGATACGTTTCCAGTACTCTTTCTTGCTTTGTGGGGCTTGTCGATGTCCGTGGTCTTCCGGAACGCTTCTTGTGGACATTCTGAACAGTTCCATCGGCTTCAAACTTAACTCTAATTCGAGTGATGGTAAGTCGCGTTGGTGGATCTGTTTGAAACTCCCTCCTAAACTGTCTTTGCACTTCAACTGCGTTTTCACACTTCCAGTAGCATTTTAGAATGAATTTCCTTTGTTCAAAGCTTAGTCTGACTGCCATTATTAATTCTAATGGGTTTAACTTGGAAAGAAAGAAACATCAATTGAGGTATCAGCTGTTAAAGTGTGTATACATTTTTTGGGACGCCCTATATACACACCTGTGTCTTTTCGTCCTTAGGTTTGTTACTTATTAACATGTCATTTATGCAGTTATTATATTTGAATGCCACACTAGTGCCTATTCACTGACAAGTTTTCTTAAGCTCTTTCAAGTTTTTGTTATTGGGTAATCCTTGTTTACAGTTGACATGCCAGCATAAAAAGTTTTATGAGCGTTAAAAATGAACTATTTGGGATAATACAGATTTTTAAATATATTGTTGATTGTTTTGTATCTCCTCATCAACGTAAGCAGGGTGACAGATTCTATATGCTCTTAGGAACATTGAAGATACAACTGATTTTTTTTACTTGGTCCATCATCAAATGAAAAATAATGAATGTAAGAGTTTGAACTAGTCTCCTTCCTTTACACAGACAAATTTATGCTGTCATTTTCTCTATTGATGAGAACATCCAAAAGAATATTCTTCAATCCCTCCCCCATTTACATTTGAACTTAATTGAGTGATGAAGGTTATTGAATTTGGAAAAGTCATAAAAATTCTTATTAGCTGGTGGCCATACTGATAATTATAATTTGTCATCCACATATCTTAACCAAATTTGATTGAGGAAGGATATCCTAGGCAACAATATTTTTTCCAAAAAACTCCATAAATAAATTGGCCAAAATGGGGGAGAAGGGATTGGCCATGGCCATACCACACATCTGTTTATAGAACGTGCCATCAACTATAAATACCTTATCCTCGACACAGAGTTTATGCGGTCATTACCAATTGACAAGGGCTCGCGATGAGCCGAAACTGTATTGGTGTTAGAGGAATAAAAATTTGAGTCTTCCTGAAGAGTGGTTTCCTTCTTCACATATATATATATATATATTTTTTTTTTTTTTTTTTTTTTATTGGGGTTGTTTAACCTCCTTCGCAACATCTAAGGTCATATGATGGAGGGGACCTACAGCTTTACATGGGATCCGAACCACGGGTCGCTACATAATCTGGGCGCGGAGGACGGTCTCCCATCCAACTACTACCCATATATATATATAATATGGCTGTGTGTGCTATAAATATGTTTGCAATTACAATACTTATATTTTTTATCGTCTCGGGGAAGAATGGTTCATCTTACTCCTGAAGAATTATACATCGGGACTGTTTGTGACTAGAAGTGTCTGCAATACAAACGGACAAAGCTTGCATAAAACAGTGATTGCAGATTTGGATATTTTTTTAACAATGATGACAGAACATGGTTGCTTTAAGTGGTGATGGACTACGTACGGGGGTCCTCGTTCTTTCATAAGTCCAGGGGTATTTTATGGTTTCCACTCTCCTGCTGTTTTCTATTCTTTGCATGTAGTTTCTATAAAGAAAAGACCACCTGTCCCCTTAATCCTGGGTAGACATTAGTACAGTGACGTCGATGACACTTTCGTAGTTTGAAATGACGAGTGTAAAGTGTAAAGAGTTTCGCTAAATTAAAGATTAAAGCAATCGGTGAAATTTACTTTTCAAAAGAAGAAAATAATGTTCAGATGAACTTTTCAGACATTTGTGTTATTTCATATATGTACAATATATGTATATATACATATGAAAAAAAACATAATTATAAAGAGAGAGATATGGTAGAGATAATAATGATTGGGGTTGTTTACCCTCCTTCGCAACATCTAAGGTCATATGACGGAGGGGACCTACAGCTTTACGTGGGATCCGAACCACGGGTCGCTACATAATCTGGACGCGGAGGACGGTCTCCCGTCCAACTACTACCCACACCCAATGTCGCTTAACTTCGCTGATCAACGAGAAGGGGTGTTACGACATTGGCTACGACGTAGCCCGAGAGAGAGAGAGAGAGAGAGAGAGAGAGAGAGAGAATGTGTGTGTGTGTGTGTGTGTGTGTGTGTTCCAAAAGTCACGCAACCCAACTTTAGTAAATAAAAAACAAGAATTAAAACTTTTAACTCTCACTTTTAACCCTGGCTACGGAGGGTGAGAAAGCACACGCACAAACCCTACAAGAAGTGCTGATTTCTGATAGTAACTCGTACTGTCGTCTTGGATGCAAATATCCGCACGCTCGCGCATGTTCGCTAAAACGTGCGACAGAAAAGTCGATTGAAGACCTCCAGAATCCCAAAATTCTTGGCATACGTCTATTCTTTGATGTATTTATCTTCGTTGAAAATAATCCGATGGAATCAGGGTGGCTAGGGAGTTCCAGCCCTCTTGATAGACAGTAGGCCAACCCTAGGTTGAGTTTCTACGTCAGACAGCCTATACTTAAGAAAAGAGACTGATATACAGTAAGTTAGAAAGGGCTCGGGCTAGAGCAACCAAAAATGAATCCAGAATTGAGAAGTAATATATTTGAGAAAAAATTAGCTGAACTAGATATGTATTCACTTGAAAAGCGTTGACTTATACGAAAACTAATTCCAGTATTTAACCCCTTCGTTGTTATGGTCATCAATTGATGATATACGGTGATATGCGCGTCAATTGATGATTTAATGTCCCCCCCCCCCCACCTATACAATTATTTCACAAGGTATGTTTTCGAATGCTTTTATTTTAGCATATGGTGAGAATCTTTTAATTTTGTTAGCAGCGAAAGGGTTAAAATTAATAAATAGCTTTGATAATGTAAATTACAGGCAGTAAAGGAGTGTACTGTAACAAAATTTCTTGGTGTAATGCTAGATAAAAATTTGCAATGGAGTGATCATGTAAATTATATCGCGAAAAAGATTTCAAGGAGCGTTACTATAATGTTTAAACTTAAAAATGTAGTTCCTAAACAGATTTATTGACTCTTTATCATACTCTTGTTCTTCCTTATATAACGTACTGCACCCTTTGTTTGGGGAAACTCCGCTAACAACGCTTTAAACGGTATCTTTGTCATCCAAAAGAGAGCAATAAAGTTATTATCTGATGCTGATTTCCTTGATCACTCTAATGCATTATTTAAAGAGCTAAAACTACTAAAGCTCAAAGATGTAATCAAACTGGCACACTTTATTTTTATTTACGAGTGTAACAACAAAATCATTAACTTACAATGGGTAAATAGATATTTTGTAACTTATCAAGAATTCCATTCATATCAGACCAGAAATAGATCAAAGTATGTTTTACTTCAATTTATATTGTCTTCATCTCAAAACCTACCCATTTTCATTGGATTGAAACTATGGAATGATTTAAATGTTGATATAAAAAATATTGTGAATTTAAATTGTTTAAAACCAAGTTGAAATCCCGATTAATGGAGGAGTACTACTAAAAATCTCGGAGGATTAATGTACATTACAGCTGTTTATTCATTTTTCGTGTGTAATCTAGGATTAAAGATACTGTACATTAGTCGTGATTGTTCAGGTCTTACCTCTCATATATATAATAATATTGATTTCGGAGCTATTGAAGAATAGGGACCCAAGCCTTCTTTAGTTAGCTTTATAAGGCTAACTAACGAAAATATCATGACCTAACCTAACCAATCGTCAAGGGCGTACAGTTAACCTAACGATTGGTTAGGTTAGGTCGTGATATTTTCGTTAGTTAGCCTTGTAAGCCTAACTAAAGAAGGCTGGGGTCTATTCTTCAATAGCTCCTCGATTTCTTTGTATGGTATTGGTGGAATACCTTTAATAATGACCTTGCATTTGTTATATCGATAACGCTAATTTAAGATTAGTACATACCTTAATTAATAAAACTCATTCATGACTTAGGTGTTATTAATAATAACTATGTTTTATTTTTAATAAGAGCCCAGTAAAGCCTAAAGCTTAAGGGCCAAATAAAGTAAAATAAATAATCCATCTTCACAATGATTTATGCCACTGTAAATTATAAAAGTACTGTAATTATTTTATTAATAAAGGTTATTAAAAAAAATTAATAGGTTAATCGTACTCTTAAACAAAGCCCATTTTGTTTGATTGAAGGGCGTAGGTTAAATGTTGTAAACTTTGAAAGTTATTTATTTTTATAACTTGGTGTAATAATCAATGAAGAGAGCCAAATATTGGCACAGCGCTCAGGCCAACGAATGCGACCCATTGCTTTAATTCTTGTATTATTATTACCAGCATCATCAAGATTCGAACCCCGACCTCGGTGTCTTCATTTCGCTTATAAGGAAACATTGTTACCCACTGAGCTACGGACGCTGGCCCTACATCTTCTGGCCCTTCATCTTGGTATGGTATTGTACATTAAATCTTAAGATATTTTCAGTTAAAAGTAATATTTTATACAGCCGAAAGGCAAGACTCTAATAATTCATGGTCGGTCAAATTTTCATTACAATAACTAACAGGCTAACGATCATCAGGGCATAAGTTAAGGCTTGGGATCACCTGAAGATCAGGGCTCCCAGCCTTCTTTAGTTAGCTTTATAAGGCTAACTAACGAAAATATCATGACTTAACCTAACCAATCGCAAGGGCGTACAGTGACTATCTATGGGTTAGGTTAGGTCGTGATATTTTCGTTAGTTAGCTTTATAAGGCTAACTAAAAAAGGCTGGTGGCCCTGATCTTCAGGTGATCCAAGGCTTGAGGTCTTCATAATAACATTAAAAACATTTTCGCCATTTGGCTGGTCCCGTTGACTCACGAGCCAACATCTTTAAATTTTAGCAAGGTTGTTTATAATCCTTTTAGGACTCTGTTCCACATTTCCTTTTTAATAGAACCTTAAGGTCATTGTAATTGATCAGGTAGTTCAACCAATAAATACGTATACCAATATCTTACAACCACTTTTTGCGCAATTATATTCTTACCTTTCATATATGTAACATGTGTGTAAATCATTCATTACATCAAGGAATCCACACTTGAGCGTCCACTCCTTTTCGTATCATTTACGTAGCTCCATTAGCCGAGAAATCGTGCTTTTTTTTTTGGTGCTTCTACGTTTGCAAATTTATGTACAAACTCTACTTGACACAGTTTGAATTTGTGGTAAAATATGCTTCAAGTATACAGTGTGGCCACAAAGTCCCTTTGCGTGAAAAACAAGGGCAACATACAGATAGGCTGTAATTTCACTGCAAAGAGACTTTGTGGCCACTGTACACACTCGTTGTTGTTTTGTTAAGGGCATTATTAAGACTAAAATTCAACTATTTATCATAGCCCTGGCTGATCTAATTTTAAGTACAGGCCTGTACTTAGCGTAGCCTATGCATAGGGATAGCCCACGTCCTAGGACCTAACCTATTCTAAATTGAGTAAATTTACAATTGTTAGGTTACACTATTATTTGATGAAGAATTTATATGTTCTGCTTTGGGTTACTGACTTTAAGGACATCATATATATAATGCAAGTACCATTAAATTCAAAGTGCATCTTGGTACCTGAAAAGGGCCTTGCTGTCAAGTCGGAGCGTCGTCTTTTCTAAAGACTTTAATGTTGTAGCATGCTTGCATTTGCAGACCTCGGTTGATGTCAGTTTCTGTTGCCTCGCAATGCATAAACAGATAATGAAAAAGATAAGATTTGAGGCCCGAAAGGTTGGAGGAAACGTCCGATGTTGTCAGGTAAGATATTAAACATCAGAAAATGTATCAAATATGTTCGTTGGTGCGGAGAGCAAAGTAGTCAAAGATTCAAGGATTTTTATCAGGAAGATATTTTAACGGACGTTTTGGTTTTCACGAACTGAGTAGTAATCCCGGTTCGACAGTCCACCAGCTTTACGCAGATTTAATACGCACTTAACCAGGGGGTTTTTAATCCCTGGCGCTACGCTGGGCGCAATGGAAGGTTCGTTAGGGTCATTACTGAAGAAAGGAGTAATAAACTGTCTAATTTAAAGTTTTATTTAACCAAAATAACACCTTTTAATTAACTTAAATATAGTAAATACACTAGATAAATTGTACTAAAACAAATCAGAAAATTTATACAATTCCAGTATGTCCCTTCAGTAATTGGAAGCTCCCAGTCTACCAAAACTACATCCCTAAACTAAAACAAAATTCAGGCCGATATTCACAAGATGGTAGAGAGCCTACCTCAGCTTTGGTAACCGACCAAGTGGGAGAAGGTCTCAGCGATGGTAAACTGTGGACAATAAGGGTTCCACGATAATCCAAGCACTTCAATCTACCCAAAATTGCAAGGCGTGGCGGTGTAGCTTGACAACGTTACTCGAATACGGCACGATGTTGGTCAGGTAGATCACTTACCAGGCTGATTGATTGCTGTAAATAACGCCCGGAGCTGGCTGCCTCCTATACCAAATTTACTTTATTAAATACACATTCCTATATTATACTGTCACCATAATTATCATACTAAATTTCCTCCAATAAAACCAACTCTTTCTTCAGAGTCAGCCTCCAAAATTGCGAAATTCAACTCAAACAACTTAAATCTCAAAATCTTCTGACAATAAATTTTTAACGTCTTGACGTTGTCAAAGTTTTTAACGTTTTAACGTTCTTAAAATGTTGACCTCTATTCGCCCTTAACCATTTTCACAATTTTACGTTGTCAAACTTTAACTATTTCTGACGTCGTCAAACTTCCCGAAATTCTGTTAAACTTTAACTTCTTCTAACGTCGCTAAACCTTTAGCGCTTTATAACTTTGCAAATTTTAAATTTACACCTTAAAACTCTTATCTAACTGTAAAATATGCAACATTAACAGATTAAATTCAAACACACACACACACACACACACACACATATATATATATATAATATATATATATATATATATATATATATATATATATATATATATATATATATATATAATATATATATATATATATATATATATAATCAGTTGAAAAAACGCGAAAGGAACACTTAAAAATTGAAAAAAATCTACTCAGAAGTGAAGTCTTCTGTTGTTTCATAATAAGTATTCGTTATCACCTTTATTCCCATATATTGTTATTAGTATTAGATCAGATCGATGAGATCAAACTCATCATTTACGAACGACACCAAACTACTGTAGTCATAACCGTGAAAATCTCAGACAAACCCTGATCAAATTGACGTTGAAAATGTTTCCTTATAAGCGAAATGACGACACTGAGGTTGGGGGTACGAGTCCCGATGATGCTGGTAATAAAATACGGAAATTAGAGCAATGGGTCGCATTCGTTGGCCTGAGCGCTGTGCCAATATTTGACCCTTTTCACTGATAAGTATACCAAGCTATAAAAATAAATAACACTCAAAGTTTATAACATTTGACCTACGCCCTTCAATCAAACAAAATGGGCTTTGTTTAAGAGTACGATTAGCCTATTAATTTTTATATCACCGTTTCATTTTTTATTGTACGTTGGTCAAAGTTCTTCTGATCTGCCTAGATATCAATCCAGACTTAGTCTGCGCACCTGCAGGTTTAGCTTTGCGTACATTCGTCAAACACTCCTTAACTACAGGGTGATTCAGAAGTCAGGTTACATAGGGCTTTTCTGTTTCTTTGCAGGTAAATGAGTTATGAGATGTTATCGAAGGAGGAGCGCATTGATGTGATATTCCTAGGCTGCACAGGTGCATTGCCGTTAACGGTGGCCATATCGAACGTGTGATGTGACTATTCCCCTGTATCATTACATAATACAGTATTTCCCTGTATAATAAAAGGGAGGGAAATATAAACACCTAATCAATAAGCTTAATGTCTAAGGTCTAAGGTTTTAAATATTTCACAAACTTATTTTATTTTACTCTACTTTCTTTATACCAACAAATTCCTTTTGCTGGTCAACTGAAGGAACGTGGACGTAGAATATGGCGTTTGATCTATGTATTTACCATTAAAATAAAAGGCACTGTAACTTCGTTATTTTTCCTCTTTAATGGGTGATTAAACTTTGATACACGACTTACATATTTATTGACTGAACTACCTGATGAATTACAATAACCTTGAAATCCACTTAAAATAAAGGAAATGGGAGACGGAGTCCTAAGGGTATTATAAACAATAAAACTCGCGCTAAAAGTGCTCCGTGACTCGCTGAGAAGTCACGACAAAAAGGTGCAGCGGATGACACCACGATTCCTTGTGACAAAATCAGGCAAAGGTCCAACAATTTCGTTGGGAATCTGTTGAGGCATTTTTTTACAGTGTGGTCAGAAAATAGGAATGTGAGGTGGAGTCTCGCGGTAAAGAATAGTCGAACCACTGTTTGTGGTATATGTAATTAATAATGAACGATGCAGAAACATCACTGAACAGTTATTACACTGTTGATGCAGAAGAACGTGAAGCGCGGTTTCATAAAGATAGTGCACCAATTCATACAGCCATAGAAACGTTGGCATTCATCAGAACTTTTCCGGCAAGAGAAAAGACTTTAGCCGCCCTGTTTCCCAGAAATGACTCCACCGGATATTCTCTACGAAGCATAAATACATCAAGAATAGGCATATGCCAAGAATTTTAGGATTCTGGAGTCTTCAATCGACTTTTCTGTCGCGCGTTTTGGCGAACATGCGCGAGCGTGCTGATTTTCATCCAAGAAGATGGTAGTCATTATCAGTACTTGCTGTAGGGTTTGTGTGTGTTTTTTCAGCCTCCGAAGCCATTGTATTATAAAAATGTCTATCTATCTATCTATCTATACATACACTGTACAGGGTGTCCATAAATTGGGTTACGTGACCTTTGGGATATATATATACATATATTCAAAGAACGTCTCTTAAACGGGCTAAAACGTTATTTATTTAAACAGATGAAGTCAAAAATGGAATTTGGTGATTCAAACATGTTTATACCTTTCATATTATTAAAAAAAATATCTAGTCTGTACACAATTCTTTTCTTTATTTCTCACAAACATTTTCTACAAATATTTTACATATACAATTTTCTTATTTTTCCTATTTTATTAATGCATCAGAAATTAATATACGCTGCAATCGTTATGCGGATATAGGAAATATATATATATATATAAAATTTATATGCAAAATAATATACCGAAAATGAGAAAAAAAAAATTAATTGAAATAAATTATGTATTAATTAATTACTATAATCCAGTGTATGTATATTATATATATATATATATATATATATATATATATATATATATATATATATATATGATGAATAAAACCACGAAGGAAAGGAAACACAAAATGGTGCTCAAGCGCTTTCGTCTAATGACATCCTCAGGAACACTGAAGTACATAAAAGGGTAACAGCCTATATATAGGTTACAGAAAGAAAAAAAAAAAAAGAGAAAAATAAATAACATACATACATACATACACACACACACATATATACATACATATCTATATATACATATACATACATACATACACATATATACATATATATATATATATATGCAATAAACAGAGAAGTAAAAAAAAAATTAAAAATTAAAAATTAAAGGATTATCCGTGAGGCGTACAGATTTGTAAGGAATAATATCGATTTTTAGCACAAGATCAAATGGATTATAAAAATACAAATTTATATTGGAATACTGCCCGGGTTTTAACACTCTGCCTATGGTCAGGTTTCGATACATATAAAAATAAAATTCAAATTAAAAGTTAATAAAGTAGCAGACAAGTTTACCAAAGATTTAATGTTCTACCTTTCTTATCTAAATCTGTTTGGAAGGAATTCAAAATAACAGGATCGAGTTGAAAAAGACCTTTGCTTATGTTGAAGTTATTTGAAAGTTGGATAATGGCAGACTCAAGAATATTTCTATTAACAATGTTGCTAGAATGGAATAAAACTGAAGCATTATTCCAATCAATACAGTGGGCTAACTCTGACAAATGGACAAAAAGGGCACTGGACAACTGTCCTGTTCTAACGGAATATTGATGCTGTTTTATACGTGTGTGCAAATCCTTTCCCGTCTGACCTATGTACCCCCACTATGACACCTCACTAAGAAGGCCATTTTTCATCAATGTTTCTCCGCGCCTTAGGATCGCCAGTCCGGAATACATCGATGCCGAATTGGAAAAAATCAACGGTATTGGAAGTGATTTGTGTTATCCATCTGCGTTTATGGAATTGTCTCAACAAGGCAAAACGAACTTTCTATCGTGTCAATAATAACACTCGTACTTGTCAAAAAATATTTTAGTACTTCTATTTTTCCCGGGCTTTTTAGGCATTGCTAATGTACTTAAACTTTTGGATATTAATGTAGTATTTTCATATAACAATATGTGAAAAATATCATAGTAAAAAATAGCCCTACCAATAATTCAGGCATTATCTATAAAATTGGTTGTAAACAATGTGATTCTTTTACATAGGTCAGACGGGAAAGGATTTGCACACACGTATAAAACAGCATCAATATTCCGTTAGAACAGGACAGTTGTCCAGTGCCCTTTTTGTCCATTTGTCAGAGTTAGCCCACTGTATTGATTGGAATAATGCTTATTCCATTCTAGCAACATTGTTAATAGAAATATTCTTGAGTCTGCCATTATCCAACTTTCAAATAACTTCAACATAAGCAAAGGTCTTTTTCAACTTGATCCTGTTATTTTGAATTCCTTCCAAACAGATTTAGATAAGAAAGGTAGAACATTAAATCTTTGGTAAACTTGTCTGCTACTTTATTAACTTTAATTTGCATTTTATTTTTATATATATCGAAACCTGACCATAGGCAGAGTGTTAAAACCCGGGCAGTATTCCAATATAAATTTGTATTTTATAATCCATTTGATCTTGTGCTAAAAATCGATATTATTCCTTACAAATCTGTACGCCTCACGGATAATCCTTTAATTTTTAATTTTTATTTTTACTTTCTGTTATTGCATATATATATATATATGTTATATGTGTATGTATGTATGTATATGTATATATAGATATGTATGTATATGTGTGTGTGTGTATGTATGTATGTATGTTATTTATTTTTCTCTTTTTTTTTTTTTTCTTTCTGTAACCTATATATAGGCTGTTACCCTTTTATGTACTTCAGTGTTCCTGAGGATGTCATTAGACGAAAGCGCTTGAGCACCATTTTGTGTTTCCTTCCTTCGTGGTTTTATTCATCATAAATATTTTTCACGTGTTACTTTCGTGAAATAATTTTCATATATAATATATATATATATATCTGGTTGATTCCAATTCTTATACTGATCAGAAATATTACAAAAAAAAATTAAAATTACAGTTTTCTCGATTTAATTTCTCATAAAATTTATGTATGAATTCAAATTTGCTCATCTGAGGCCTTCGATTCTCGAACAAAACCGAACACGAGCGTTGGAAGTCAAATTTTATTGACATTTACATGAAATCTATGAAACAGAACACAACAGTTAGGAAATGTGTACTTAAATAAATGACAACTTAGTGAATTTTAAATACCAATCAATTGGCTAGTGTATCACTCATAAAACGTGTATATATATATATATATATATATATATATATATATATATATATATATATATAAAGATCTATACAATTAGGAATACAGAGTTCCTTTAAAGAGACTATAATGATACATTGATACAAGTGGGGTCTGAAAACTGTGTCGACCACCAAAATGAAATTCACCTGGCTTTCGATGATAAATGAATTAAAATACTTTTGCGTACAATACAATGTACAGAAAATACATTAATGGATCGGTATATATAGCTATATATAATTTTATATTAGTGTACTTTAAATGACGCCTATAAATTTTTTAATTCATTTCTGACGCAGGTTTTTCTTACCCCAATGTATGCTTACAACTGTTATGTTTAACGGCCTACAGAGGTTACTGTATATATATATATAATATATATATATATATATATAACACAGGTATAGTACTCTTTACAAATTCTACATAATACATAATTACAATGTATGGTTCTACACATTAACGCATTTATAAAATAAAATATATATATATATATTATATATATATATATATAGATATATATATATAAATATATAAACTCTAGTTATTACGACACACATTAATTAATAACCAACAATTTTATACTTATTTATATCACTAAATACACAAGAGAGCCTATTATTATTCACACTTTAGGTGTTGAACCTATGATCTATCTTTAGATTCGCTTATATTTTTCATCTGAGCACTTCACAAGATTGTTTGAGATTGAATATCATCGTTAATTTATATCCTTTTTTAAATTTTAAGTATTCGTAGCGAAGGAAGGTGATTTTTTCCTTTTGCCTCTCGTAAAAGTGATGAAAGCGATCGCACCAACGAAATCATTTGCAGGGAATAGTAGGCAAATACTGTATGTAATTAATACCAATTTTCACGAACTGAATATATTATTCAGGGCCAAATTATTTTGCACTTTATTTCAACCGTTTTATACGAAGGTTTGCACCAACGTACGATATCACGCACGACGTCAAATAAGCATTTCTTTACAACGTCGTCACCAATATCGACCGTAATGACGCCTTACGTTAAATCACTCACTCGTCAAGAATGTGAGTAAATGGCGTCTATGATGTGACAATCTCGTATATTTGCGTGACTCAGAATACTTCAGAATCTGTAAGTTCGTTCATTTGCCTCTTCTCAAATAGGCATATTTAGATCACGAGAAGGGCTTGTCCTCTCTACTTTTAATTCATTTAAGGAACAGTTTGTCATTGCTATGAACCCAAATCAAAAATCTTGTAATAGATTTTTATACTAAGTTATCATCTCTCATAAACATATAACAGCGACTACAGTATGTATATATATATATATATATATGTATATATATAATATTATATATATATATATATATATATATATATATATATATATATATATATATATATATATATATATATATTATAATATATATATATATATATATATATATATAGTCTGATACGCAAAAACTGCATTAGATTTCATATTCCAAAATTTTAATGTTCCCAATTTCAAATAGATAACGTAAAAATGTCAAATAATTTAGAATTTTAGCCCAACGAAGGGAAACAGATT
>JAJOZX010001288.1:0-35000 GCA_023014485.1 Bathynomus jamesi | reverse complement strand
AATGCCCTGAGAGGGCACCCTCGCAAATCGTGAATATGTACATTTAACTGCAATGACCACGCAGTATATTAATGTATAGAAACGACGTAAGTATAGAGGAGCGTTCTGCACACGAGGAAGAGAAATAACGAACAAATGAAAAATGAGGTAACCGCCCGGGAATCGAACCCAGGATCTTCCGATTGCCGGTCAGATATGCTATCCACTACACCACGGGCCTCGATCAGTCAGAAGTCGTAATTCTCCTACATAGGGCAGAAACCAATGCCCTGAGAGGGCACCCTCGCAAATCGTGAATATGTACATTTAACTGCAATGACCACGCAGTATATTAATGTATAGAAACGACGTAAGTATAGAGGAGCGTTCTGCACACGAGGAAGAGAAATAACGAACAAATGAAAAATGAGGTAACCGCCCGGGAATCGAACCCAGGATCTTCCGATTGCCGGTCAGATATGCTATCCACTACACCACGGGCCTCGATCAGTCAGAAGTCGTAATTCTCCTACATAGGGCAGAAACCAATGCCCTGAGAGGGCACCCTCGCAAATCGTGAATATGTACATTTAACTGCAATGACCACGCAGTATATTAATGTATAGAAACGACGTAAGTATAGAGGAGCGTTCTGCACACGAGGAAGAGAAATAACAACAAATGAAAAATGAGGTAACCGCCCGGGAATCGAACCCAGGATCTTCCGATTGCCGGTCAGATATGCTATCCACTACACCACGGGCCTCGATCAGTCAGAAGTCGTAATTCTCCTACATAGGGCAGAAACCAATGCCCTGAGAGGGCACCCTCGCAAATCGTGAATATGTACATTTAACTGCAATGACCACGCAGTATATTAATGTATAGAAACGACGTAAGTATAGAGGAGCGTTCTGCACACGAGGAAGAGAAATAACCAACAAATGAAAAATGAGGTAACCGCCCGGGAATCGAACCCAGGATCTTCCGATTGCCGGTCAGATATGCTATCCACTACACCACGGGCCTCGATCAGTCAGAAGTCGTAATTCTCCTACATAGGGCAGAAACCAATGCCCTGAGAGGGCACCCTCGCAAATCGTGAATATGTACATTTAACTGCAATGACCACGCAGTAGTATATTAATGTATAGAAACGACGTAAGTATAGAGGAGCGTTCTGCACACGAGGAAGAGAAATAACGAACAAATGAAAAATGAGGTAACCGCCCGGGAATCGAACCCAGGATCTTCCGATTGCCGGTCAGATATGCTATCCACTACACCACGGGCCTCGATCAGTCAGAAGTCGTAATTCTCCTACATAGGGCAGAAACCAATGCCCTGAGAGGGCACCCTCGCAAATCGTGAATATGTACATTTAACTGCAATGACCACGCAGTATATTAATGTATAGAAACGACGTAAGTATAGAGGAGCGTTCTGCACACGAGGAAGAGAAATAACCAACAAATGAAAAATGAGGTAACCGCCCGGGAATCGAACCCAGGATCTTCCGATTGCCGGTCAGATATGGTGGCCCGTGGTGTAGGGATAGCATATCTGACCGGCAATCGGAAGATCCTGGGTTCGATTCCCGGGCGGTTACCTCATTTTTCATTTGTTGGTTATTTCTCTTCCTCGTGTGCAGAACGCTCCTCTATACTTACGTCGTTTCTATACATTAATATACTGCGTGGTCATTGCAGTTATATATATAATATAATATATATGTTTCGTTTCCTGATAGTGAAAAACTAAAGTCTACTGAAATATACAATTTTTCCTTTTTGTTCGTGATGTAAAATGTCAAATATTAATGTTATACGAAACGTACCTAAATTAATGTCAGTTTTTAAATGAGGCGGAGTATAATGAAAGGATTTTCTGTAAATGGAAAATATAAGCGTTGTGAGAAATAAAATTCTATAAAATTACTTACTCCAAATCGTCTGTGTTAGCTGAGAGAAACCAAACGACCCTCTCTTTGGTCTTATTTCCGAACACCATCAGACAAGTAGGATCAGTTTCCTTCGGTAATTCTGGTTTTCCGGGAACATAATTTGCAAATGGACCAACTGCCATCATTTCAGGAGCTTCCTAAAAAGTGAAGTAGAATAATATATATTTAATAAATATAAAGCCAACCATAATTAATTTTTGTTAGTCCTTGATTGAGGTTGTGTCAGTGAAAAATCGGCTGAAAAATACTGACAGATATTTTACCTGCTGTACAATTATTACCGGCCAAGTCAAACATTAAATAAATAATCACAACATTATTGGTGTCCTTTGAGGAAATAATTAAAAAGTATCGTGGTGGTGTATGAAATATAACCACTGTTTCCTGCCATTTAATAATAATGACAAGCAGAACAAATGAATCGTATGCATAATAACTGTATGCAATTGAAGAAGAAATCATCTTGCACATGTGTATATATAAATCGCTACGATGAAATAAGTTTCAAATTATTCGTACCATTTTTAATAACATTTAACAGCTCCTCTGACTTTAATTACTTGAAGTAAACGTTGTCTGTACGAATTTATGAGGCTTTGGTATCGGGCCGCTGGGATTTTTTGTCATTCCCCGAGGGACGATTCTTGAAGTTCCTTCAAATTTGAAGGTTTCCTGTTATGGACATTGGACAGCCTTCTTCAAATCATTCCGAAGATTGTTAATAGGACTAAGGTCATGACCCTGTGGTGGCCACTCTAAAATCTCTATTTTTTTTGCCCTGTAACCATTTCTTTGTTGTATGTGAAGTGTGCTTTGGATCACTGTCTTATTGCAGCACCCACCGTCGACCAAGACCGAGTTTTCTTACATAAGGTTGTATATTAGCGTTTAATATTTGTTGATATTTTGCCGAATCCATCCTTCCTTCAATCCTTACGAGGTTTACAGTACCTGCGGATTTAAAAAAACCCAAAGTAAAATTGATCCACCAACATGCTTGTCTGTAGGGATGGTGTTGTTTTCGGGAAAGGTCACATTCTTTCTTCGCCAAACATAGTGTTCCGAGAGAGTTCTATTTTTGTTTCATCACTCCACAGTATTCGGGCCCACTGGCGTTCTGTACTGTACAGTCTGTTGAACTGAGGATTAACTCCTTGGTCGAATGGCTATAGAAGAAAGGTGGTGCTAGGGAGAGAGAACTCGATGTGAAAATTATCATTGTCAGCAGTATCATTTAGGGTGGATGGCTTAGGGGCATTGTCGACGAACAAGGTGGCTTTGGTGGAAAGGTTCTTGGACTTCAGATATACTTCCACAGTGGGAACCAATCGGCGAATATGGCCGACATCATTCACGCCTTGCTGTTAGCTCGCCATACCATACGGAGACGCGTGATGTTCTTGAGGGCATGGGGACGGAGAGAAAGGTACATCAGCACAGGAGATAACTTGAAGTCCCTTACTGCATTCGAGAACAAAATGGTGAGGCGGTCCTTAGCGGCCTTAAAATTCAAGGCCATTTTTTCCTCCTTGTTGGGAAGACGCTTCCAGAATAGGCCAATCTCGTCCGCGTTGAACACTTGTTGCGGACCATATCCACCTCCTCGATGATGTCAGCAAACTGAGCTGGGTATGCTAACGCCAGAGTGGTCAGCGCTGGCCCTCTCTCCGAGTAGTTACAAAATGAAGTCCCTTGAAACGGTTCAGCCAACCAGTTGAGGCGATGAATGGCTTGCTTGGGGCACCCTCCTCCTGCCTGATAGTTGCCTGCAGCTACGTCGCCTTTTCGCGGGTGATGTTGTTATCGGTGGGGATGTTTTTCCGTTTATCTTCCATCCAAATGTAGAGGGCTCTCGCCATCTTCATTTAATTTTCTAACCCCATTTTGAAAGATTTAACACCAGAGAGAGAGAGAGTTACAAGGAGTTACAAGGAAAAGAAGTACCTCAAAAGGCCTTGCGGCCCATACCGAGGAGGTACCAATGGCAACAGTGCCAGGGAAAAATTTCCACACCGTCAAATAGTGTGCAAGATTTGGTCTAACCTTTTCTTGAACTGATCCACAGAGGAACTGTTCACAACTTCTGAAGGTAACCTGTTCCACGTGTCACACATCTTATACGTAAAGTAATTCCCACACACACTAGTCCTAAACCGTTTCAAATCCAACTTTCAACCATTGTTGCGAGTTGGGTTATCATTTAAACTAAACATACTTCTAAAATCGACATCGTTGAACTCGCGTAAGAGCTTGAAAACCTCGATCAGTTGACCGCGCAGCCTCCGAGTTTCCAGCGAAAACAAGTTCAGGGCGCGTAACCGTCGATTGTAGCTCCATATGCCTAACGGAAGGGATTAACTTTGTGGCCCTCGCTGCACTCGCTCCAGCCTCTCAATATCTTTCCTGAGGGTGGGCGACCAGAACTGCACTGCATACTCCAGGTGCGGCCCGAACCAGGGAATTATACAGAGAGAGCACAATCTCCTTGTTCCGAAACTAAAATTGCCTCCTGATATAACCCAGCAGCTTCTGGGCTTTCTTTTCCACCTCTACGCACTGTTTGGTAAACTTAAGGTCGCTGCTAATTAGCACACCCAAATCCTTTTCCAAATCAGTCGCCTCGATATTACTCCCTAACATCGAGTAGTCCGACTTGGGATTGGCGTAGCCAATGTGTATCACCTTGCATTTACCCAAGTTAAACGGCATTTGCCATTTTTCGGACCACTCTCCTATCCTACCTAGGTCCGCACGCAGTTGCTCGATCGCCTCCGGCGTCCCAACATTGGCCCCAAGCTTGGTGTCATGAGCGAATTTGGCGATCCGACTGACGATGCCACCGTCGATATCATTTATGTAAATGATAAACAACAGCGGCCCCAAAACGGAACCCTGAGGAACCCCACTAGTGACCGAGGCCCAACCCGAACTAGCCCCTTTAATTACAACCCTCTGCCGCCTATTCTTCAGCCAGTTTTCAACCCACCTACCTATTTCCCCACCGATACCCAGAGCACGCACTTTCGCCATTAGCCGGCGGTGAGGTACCTTATCAAAGGCTTTCTGAAAGTCGAGATAAAGTATATCAATCGTCCTACTCTTATCATACTCACCCAACATGACGTGGAAAAACTGGAGCAAGTTGGTGAGACACGACCTATGCCGTCTAAACCCATGTTGGGAGTCCACAAGCAGCTTGTACGAATCCAAATGGTCAACGATCCTATCCGCTATTATCCCCTCTAATAATTTACCTACAACTGAAGTGAGACTAATGGGACGATAGTTCCCTGGACTTTCGTGATCCCCTTTCTTAAAGATAGGGGTCACGTTGGCTTTCCTCCAGTCACCAGGCATCCCGTCTCCCGCAACACTCTGGGGAGAAACTGGTCTGGCCCAGGAGCCTTAAACGCGCTCAGTTTGTCTATTCTATCGGCAACGACTGTCGCGGTACATCGAACACTATCCAGGCCAGCACGTCGTGCCTCACGCCTGGCTCGGGGATGATGCGGGTGTCCTCCCTGGTCAACACTCCCGCAAAGTACTCATTAAGCACATTGGCGATGTCCGCGTCTGAGGTCCGCAGAACGCCGCTTCTAATGGGCTTTCTACTATTAACATAACTGAAGAACTCCTTAGGGTTCCCCTTACATATGCTTGCCACCCGTAGTTGTTCGTTCCGTTTCGCTAGTCTAACCTTCGTCTTCACTTCCCTACACAGGCGGATATACGCTTCAGTGTTCTCATGGGAACGACTGGCCTTCGCCCTCCTATACGCTACTTTCCTATTTCGGATAGCCGAAGCGATGTCACGATTGAACCACTTAGGCTGCGTTGAAGCAGGGGTGACCGGTTTTGAGGGTATGGCAGCAGACTGCAGCACCATAAACTCGTCCCGGAATGCACTCCACACTCACTCAACATCGCCGCCGACCTCTAATCCCATCTCTCCTACGCTATCCCTGAAGCTAACAAAGTTCGCTCACCGGAGATCGAACTTACTGCCTCTCGAGTTACTACGCTTCACCCGAGGGACGCACACACGGAACCTAATAAGACCGTGATCACTCCTGCCCAACGATTCGTCAACGGTGAGGCCAGTGACGAGGTTGTCTTCGGTCGTGAATACTAAGTCTAGAACGCTTTCGCCTCGTGTAGGCTCGTTGACCCACTGAGTGAGGAAGTTCTCATCAGCAAAGTCAATTAGCCTCCTCCTTTTAGCATCAGCAGTCCTGTTTTCCCACTTTATGCCGCGACAGTTGAAGTTTCCTAAAACTACACACACCCTATCCCCTAGCAGGCTACTGAGTTCGGTGTACAGTGCTGTATCCTCCTCGAGGAGGAGATGCGGAGGTCTGTACACCAAGATTAACCTATAGCTCGTCCCTCCCACGTTCAGATCGACGCCAAGCAGCTCCCGTTCCGACCGGAACTGGCAGTCAACCGGACTCAACGTGTCCCTGACGTATATTAGTACCCCACCCCCCTCCCCACGGGTGCGGTCTTTGCGAAACATTCTATACCCGGGAATTTCGAACTCCCCAACGTAGTCCCTACGATCAGTATGAATCCAGGACTCGGTGATAGCAACGATATCCTGGTATTCTGATGCTAAGAGCGCCCGTAGCTCGCAAAACTTGTTCCTAATCGACCTAGCATTAAAAAGCATTGCACGGAGGGAGCCTCCCTATTCTGACCTCCCCTAGCACGACCCGTTTCCCGAACAGCCAGGGCTGTCGGGAGTTGAAGAGCCCCTCACTAACGAGGGGGCAACTTCCGTAGGAGCCTGAGCCCCCTCCAACGTGGAAGGAGGGTCACCCACCTGTACCTGGACGCACCCTTCAGTTGAAGGTACGTCCGCCACCGGCTCATCATCATCCCTCCCCGGTGGGGCCCATCATCTCTCCCCGGACTCGACCTCACCATTCTGTATAGGTGCCGGTCGAGCAGCGCGCCTAGCACACCTTTACCCTTGTTATTGAGGTGGACACCATCCCTCTGGTAAAGGTCCCACCTACCCGAAAATGCGTCGAAGGGGTCAATAAACCTCACGCCCAGCGGGACGCACAAGCCTTGCACCCTCTCGTTGATGCCAATGACCTTACTGAGGGCGTGGTCACTGGCATTCATTCGCGGTAAAATACCCATTAACATTCCCCTGTCTGTCTTAAGTTTTAGATCATCCGCAAGAGACATGATCTCAGTGATGATCCCTTCCGTTGAACCTACCCTACCGCCTTTGAGGAACAAGTCGTTGCCACCAGCATGGACAACGATCGCAGTCCTCCGACTAGCCACGCGCACCTTATCTAATTCCTTCCTTATGTGCGCCGTTCCCCGACAGGGTAAGCACCTTACCTTCCTCCTGTCTCGGTTTGCAGAAGCAAAGTACTTTTCCTGGCCACTAATCTGCGAGTCCCCAATTAAAACGGTGTCTTCCTCCTTCGCGCACAGGAGACTAAAGCGGTTGGAGGTCCTGACAGGGGCAACCGGGGTCTCGGGCTTCGGCTTCGCAGCCTTCTTGCTCGAGACCTTTCGATACCCGTCGCCACCCATAGATTCGGCCGCACTTACACCACCCGACCCACCCCGACTGGCAGCTACATCCTTCGGCTTCCTTGGGTCATCAGTAGGCCCCTTCCCACCCTTTTCTTTATCAGCCCCTTCCCACCCTTTTTCTTTATCAGCCCCTTCCCACCCTTCTTTATCAGCCCCTTCCCACCCTTCTCTATCGGCCCTTTCTTTACGCCCTCCACCTTACGCCGCGGTTCCATGCATTACACGTGGGTCGCTGGCGATTCCTGACACTGATTTAGGACCCTGGCCCCCGGTTGCACCTCTACCCTTTCTCCGCGGTCCCGAGCTCTGTCCATTCCATCGCTGGACCCCCTTTCCACGGCAGCTATCCTATCCTGAATGAGCTCCGGGTTGGAGGGCGGCGCAGCCTCGTCAGTGACCGCCGCACCTCCAACAGCCGATCTGGACGACTCGAGCCGCCGGACCCTCTCCTCCAGCTTCAAGTAAAACTGCATGAGTTCGCAAAAGCGGGACATGCTGGAGTGGTTGATCTTCTCGAAGCAGGCTTCTTTGAAGTTCGTCACCCACTGGTTTACTTCACACCTCGCACATTCAGTCTTCAGTTTCTGCGGTCCAGTCATTGTAACTTTTTTTTTTTTTTCGAATTCTGAATACTCTGAATAAGATAAAGCGTTCTAGCAATGAAAACTATCAAAAACGTTCTGACCAGTATATAAAAAAGGAGGGGGGGTGAATTCTTCCCGCGCGTAGACGCATCCACCTATTTGCAAGTGACGTTCATCCCTTCCAGAAGACTACACCTCTCGCTGCTGCCGCACCGACCAAAGGTCTCGCCAGGAGCGACAGCGAGATGCAGCCCCTTACTAAGTCTTACTAGTCACTCACAAGCGGCCATACTCTTAGAATCCAGTGTTCAAGGGATATCCCACCAGACCCAGAGGCTACGCCCGAGACTTTACGCTGGCCTGGCAGCCAACTGGGCTGTAAAGCTCTCTCACCTCAGAGCAGTACAGCCAAGCACCATCAATTGGTCACCAAAGAACGGTCGCATGGGGCTGGTCAGGCCATTACGCGTTAGGAATGGGCTTAACGGGGCACTAGCCACACTCCATTCATCGCGCCCCTACGCCTGGGACCCCTCCATCCCAGTCTCTCACAACCTACGAGCGTTAAATGGTGTTATTTATAGAGGTTCCAAAGCCTCTCTTCCCACGCATGAGGTAGCAGTAGGGTCCTAACAGTAAAAGAAGAGAAAAAGACTTAATACTAAAGAATTTTTTTTTTTTTTTTTTTTGCAGTCAGAGGAGAACATCCTTAACGTAAGCTAAAAGGACAGAGTAGGGATGGAATGGGGTCCTAGTAACCCACGGGACAGGATTGTGCAACATACTTCACCCGCCCTCCCGAAAGAGAGAGAGAACCTAAAGGAACTGGCAGCCAATTTCTCTAGAATCCCACGACTCGGGACCGGAGGGCTGTCACACCCCAAGTATAAAGTTTACAACATCCAGAAGAAATGTGCATAACCTTTATACCCCCTGCGAGAGAGAGAGAGAGAGAGAGAGAGAGAGAGAGAGAGAGAGAGAGAGAGAGAGAGAGAGAGAGAGAGAGAGAAGTACCTCAAAAGGCCTTGCGGCCCATACCGAGGAGGTACCAATGGCAACAGGTGTCAGGGAAAATTTTCTACACCCTCAAATAGTGTGCAAGATTTGGTCTAACCTTTTCTTGACCTGATCCACAGAGGAACTGTTCACAACTTCTGAAGGTAACCTGTTCCACGTGTCACACATCTTATAGGTAAAGTAATTCCCACACACACACTAGTCCTAAACCGTTTCAAATCCAACTTCCAACCATTGTTGCGAATTGGGTTATCATTTAAACTAAACATGCTTCTAAAATCGACATCGTTGAACTCGCGTAAGAGCTTGAAAACCTCGATGAGTTGACCGCGCAGCCTACGAGTTTCCAGCGAAAACAAGTTCAGAGCGCGTAAGCGTCGATTGTAGCCCATATGCATTTGCCATTTTTCGGACCACTCTCCTATCCTACCTAGGTCCGCACGCAGTTGCTCGATCGCTTCGGGCGTCCCAACCATCAACGAATTTGGCGATCCGACTGACGATGCCACCGTCTATATCATTTATGTAAATGATAAACAACGGTGGCCCCAAAACGGAACCCTGAACTAACCCGAACTAACCCCTTTAATTACAACCCTCTGCCGCCTATTCTTCAGCCAGTTTTCAATCCACCTACCTACTTCGCCACCAATACCCAGCGCGCGCACTTTCGCCATTAGCCGGCGGTGAGGTACCTTATCAAAGGCTTTCTGAAAGTCGAGATAAAGTATATCAATCGCCCTACTCTTATCATACTCACTCAACATGACGTGGAAAAACTCGAGCAAGTTGGTGACACACGACCTATGCCGTCTAAACCCATGTTGGGAGTCCACAAGCAGCTTGTAGGAATCCAAATGGTCAATGATCCTATCCGCTATTATCCCCTCTAATAATTTACTTACAACTGAAGTGAGACTAATGGGACGATAGTTCCCTGGACTTTCGTGATCCCCTTTCTTAAAAATAGGGGTCACGTTGGCTTCCCTCTAGTCACCAGGCACCTGGCCCGTCTCCAACGATTTGTTGAAGACTGTAGCCAGGAGAGAGAGAGAGAGAGAGAGAGAGAGAGAGAGAGAGAGAATAGGACGTTAATTTAAAGAAAATAATGTTTAGGTTTACATGTTCTTGTTTTCTACTTGAGGTTTTGACTGACCTTTAGTAGAAGTCCTCCTCCGAAGTCATTTTCGTTCTCATCTTTGTACCACTCTAAACTCGAATCCTCATGAAGCACAACCCATTCCTTGCGCCACTTACTCCACAGCAAACTTTCTTTAATAGAAAGTTATATATATATAGACAGTATATAAATAAATTACATAATAAGTTTGGAAAAGGTTTTCCACAGGAAATAAATTTTTGTTAAAATTTAAGGATATTATTCTGTTTGCATAAATTAAAGTATTAATCCTTTAAAAGATATTATTCTGTTCGTATAAATTAAAATATGAATCCGTTAAATTCTTAATATTTGTATAAATTGCCTCATTGCCCAGTAGATTCTCTGGCATCCTTTCGGTAAGCCTAACGATGTTCTCCACAGATGCGAAATCTATAATCTTAAACAGAGATTCCTAAATTCTAAATGTTCTTTTCGGCTAATATAAATCACATAAAGGAGTTAAGTAGAACCAAAATTATATAAATTCTTTTGCTAATATCATTATTGGACTAGGACTTTACAATTTTAATAATCTTTTGTAAACGTGGCACCACGGGAGCTCCTCGAGGGAAAACACCTTGAGAGAGGCAGTCGTGCTCGGCCCTTTGGGAAAGGAGTCGTGCCTCGATCCTTTGGGAAATTGGGGTGACAGTCGTACCTCGACCTTCGGGCAGAGAGTCGAAGCCTCACCCCTCTGGCGAGTGCGTGCCTCGCCCTTTGGGCAGCCAGTTCGGCTAGAGTCCTTAGCTTTTTTTTTGATAAAAGCATTGTTCGTTAATAACTCTCTAATAGGGTGTGTCGAATTTTTCAACTTTCAAATTCCAAATATGAGGGGTGCTAAAAAGTTGCAGCATGACTTAGGAATTCTAAAGATATTTTTGTTAATTTAATATAATTTAGTTTTGCTTGGTAAGAAGCTACATAAAAATAGTGACTTTTTTGACTTTTTTGTGGAATTATATAATAAGTATTATATTAATAATTATATATGCTGTATATATAATGCACTGCTGTTTTTGCTTATTTCACATGTTGAAACATATTCATCAGTGTGCTGAAGATTACTTGTCCGTCAGTGCTACCATCCTAACCAGTGGGAATTGACCTACAATGGCTTCTAAAAGGAGGACAAGACTGGGGACATTCACACATATGAGCAACCTAATTGGAACTGGTAGAGAGTTGTTGCCCTCTGAACTCCCAACTCTGCGAGACGTTCTGAAATATGGGCTACTGCTAAGAGAACAAAGTGGTGAGGATGTGAGAAACTACCCAGCAGCCAGTCTTGCAAAGGACATTTACCCTAAAGTGCTTGAAAGTGGGAACGAGCAAACAGTTCTTTTGTAGCCCCCGTTGTAAATTCACGAGTCACAATCTTAAACAAGATCCAAGAGAGCTAGAAGCAGGCCAAAAACATATCTCTTGGGAGAGGAAAGCTACATGTCAAAGAGGCTTTCATTGCAAAACTTGACAAGCTTTTTGACATCCTCAGTTGCAAGTGTAAAATTGTTCTCTGCTCTGAATTTGGCTGCCTTGCAGATGCTGGTTGCAAAAACGAAACTCACATTAACTGTACATGCCCTAGGGAGATGAAGATCCCTGTGAAGGAACTTGCTTTCATTAAAGGTCAGAGATACAAGTCTGGTTCTATTGGACCACATCAGATTGGCTTGCCAGATCCAACCTGAGCCAACAGACAAGTCAAAAAGCAGAAGCGGCAAGAAGGCGAAAGAAGAAGGCTTGCTGAATATAAGCAGACAAGTAAGCAGGATGTTTCAATGCCATCAAATGAAATAATTTTCTCTGATAATGAAAATGAAGAACAAATAGCTGATGCTCAAGATGGAAAGGATGGAAGTTATGAAGTGACATTAGAAATACCAAGCACGTCTTCAACTTCCAATAAAAAGCCAGAGTACAACACATTAGAAATACCTAATGTTGCTATGCATAGCATCAGATATGGTGTTGGCCTGCGTGCCACAGCTGCCATCACCACTGCTGCCTTTATGGATGCTGGCTTGATCACTGAAGAAGACAAGAGACTTGTAGTTGATCACAATACAGTCAAGAGGGCCCAAGAAAAAGTTATGAGATCCCTGGATCAGGAATTTGATGATCTTTGTAAGAAGGGTGAAATTGACTGCATCTTCTTTGACGGCCGTCAAGATACAACTAAAGTTATGCTGAAAGCAGACAATTCAGATCGTCAGTTCCCCAGCATCATCAAAGAAGAGCATTATTCTGTGTGCAGTGAGCCAGGTGGAAGATATCTCTACCATTTCACTCCTGAGAAAGGCTCAACGAGAAAAAAACCTGCTGAAGTTATTGCTGATAATCTTGTAGATTTCATGAAGAAGAAGGGGCATTGATAAAAGCCTGCAGGCCATTGGAGGTGATTCTACAAATGTTAACACTGGCTGGGAGGGTGGTTCCATGCATTGGGTAGAGGTCAAGCTTTGCCGTAAGCTGATCTGGTTGGTTTGTGCCTTCCACACTAACGAGTTACTCCTGCGACACTTGATCACATCACTGGATGGGAAGACCTTGTCTAACAACAAGTGGACAGGTAACATTGGCAAGATGCTAGACACTGCAACCGAACTTGAAATTGATCCTTCATTCACCAAACTCTCAATTGGAGAGCCTCTTACTTCACTGAGTGACAATGTCGTAAAGGATCTCTCTACTGATCAAGCGTACGGGTATAGGATCACACAGGCCATAAGGACAGGAGAACTTCCCACAGATCTGGCCCTTCTTGAAATTGGTCCAGTGAGCCATTCAAGGTGGTTGACAACAGCAAACAGGCTTTGTCACATATGGGTTTCAAAACATGGCCTTAAAGGCAAAACCCTCAACAACTTAAGACTGATAGTGGAATACATTGTTGGTGTGTACTACCCCTGTTAGTTCAACATCAAAGTAAAACACTCTTGGGTGGAAGGCCCACGCCACATCTTGTTTCAGCTGCGGCTAGTTAGGCTGCAAAAGAAGGCTGTAGTGGATGCTGTTTTGCCAACCATCAAGCGCTCAGCATGGTATGCATTCAGCGAAATGATAATCCAGACACTCTTGTGCTCAGATGACAGTGAGGAGAGGAGAGCTGGTGTCCAAAAGATTGTTGACATGAGGGGTGGAGATGATGACATACTTGGAGATCTTTCTGTACGTCCCAGGAAGACCTTCCATCAACCCAGTGCTTCTTCCGTGTTGGAGCTGACAGACTGGTCTGACGGGGTATTTGAACTTCCTTTGACATGTAAACTGACTACAGCGGAAGTAAAGAAGTTCTTTGACAAGCCTATGCAAGTTCCACAGTGGCCCTGTCATGCTCAGTCAATAGAGAGGTGTGTGAAACAAGTCACAGAGGCAGCAGGCAGGGTGTATACACATGAGAAACGTGAGGGCTATATCAGAGGCCAAGAAGCAAGTCAGCGGCTGATGTCCAAGAACGAATCAAAGCAAGACTTGATGAAACTTGTTGTTTAAATATTTTTTTTTACTGATGTCATTACTTTCTAATGTTGTTTTATGATTACAAGGATATGTTTTATGATTACTAGGATATGTTTTATGCAGAGAAACTAAAATTTTTATAGCATTACCTGACATTTTGAGAAGCTAAAATTAATAAATGTTGTTTTCCGAGAGCAATTTATGTGCTTTTTAATCAAACGTAGATTTACCAAGCTAAGTGTTGAGCAATCACAAAAATAATAGCAGATTTGAATTCTTCACATCCAAAAACATTTTTAAAACCCCTCAGTAAAGGAATTGGCAAAAATTAATTTTCACCTCCCAAATTGACACACCCTAACTCTCTAAGCCAGTGTAGTGATGCAACATTGAATTCTGTTTACTTTGATTGTAAAAGAAATCAATCTTAAAAGTGATCTATCCTTGTGAAATAAAGACTGAAAAAGGTAATTCGTCATTTATATCCTTCCACGAGAAAAGCATTCTACTCCCACAACGGACGGAGGGGGGGACGCCATTGAGCAAGGGTATAAATTGTTTTTTCCGTAACGCGCAGTCAGAGAAAGTGAAGTTGAAAAGAAGAACCGTGGACGTCAGCAGTATAAACTTCATTGTCGGTGCAAGGAAGTAACAGACATCATCATTTCCGACACTGGCTACCTTTACCAGGTTTGTAACAAAAAACATTTCGTCCGCCGACATAAGAAACAAATACAGCAACTGATGTGCACGTGCGCGATGAGTATGTACACACACACCACACACACACACAGTATATAATTTTTTCAGTGTGTGTGTGTGTGTGTGTGTGTGTGTGTGTGTGTGTGTGTATCAGTTGCTGTTTTCGGTTTTTATTACGTCCGTTTTCTCATTGTATCAGTTGCTCGGAGACACTAGCACCAGAGCTCTTATGTAATTTGTTAAGGGGCAGGTAAATTTTAAAAATTAAAAAAAGTAGTTTATATATCGGCACGGCCGTATTCAGGTTTTGCGTGATCCCAGACAAGTGATTATCGAGGAATCCCACAACTCTAGTCACTCTATTAAAATGGCGAGTGCTATGCCCTAGATATTTGGCTGACTTTTTCTACGGAAAATACGGCCTTAGATATAGGCCTTAAAACGACACACTATTTTTAAGTTATTGAAGACACTTTGAAGCGAAAGCTGAAGATACAAACATTAAAAATTATGTTACAACACTGAGAAAAATTGAGAAATGTGAGGATATGGCTAATGCCATGAATAATTGTTTTGCATCTGTTTGTGCTCGGAAAAAGCTAGATAACTTAGAAAATATTCGATCTAGTATGGAAGATAGTAATGTCGTGACAATGTCATAACACGAAGTCGATCAGCGAAGTTAAGCGACATTGACGTCCAGATTATGTAGTGACCCGTGATTCCCACGAGAAACTGTAGGCTCCCCTTCCACCCTCCCCTCATGTGACTTTATATATAGATGTTGCGAAGGAGATTAAACAACACACTCAGTCTGTGATAAGACTGCTAGATAGAGTTAGTATTAAGAAAGATGATAGCTTCAATTTATTTAGTAAATTAAGACCTAATAAGGGAGCAGGCCCTGATAATATCAGTGCTAGGATATTGTCTGGATAACGAATTTAGCATTATGTTTGAAGGGTCATTGCAGTCGGCAGAAATAACTGACGATTGGATGTAATGATTGGTTTGGTTAACCTCCTTCGCAACATCTAAGGTCATATGACGGAGGGGACCTACAGCTTTACGTTGGATCCGAACCACGGGTCGCTACATAGTCTGGATGCAGCGGACGGTCTCCCATCCAACTACTATCCGACCCAATGTTGCTTACCTTCGCTGATCAACGGGAAGTGGTGTTACAACATTGGCTACGACATAGCCCCCTGACGATTGGAAAAGGCCAAATGTGGTATCTATTTAAAGAAAGAAAATAAGAGACTTAGACAACTATAGGCCAGTTAGCCTGACATCACTTGCTGGGAGGTTCTTGAGCATTCTGTCACTTAAATCAATACAACCTAGCATTAGAATCATAGCATACTTGCCAACATTTTGAAAAGCAAAAGCGATAGGATTTGTATCAATGCCAGGGGGTCCGGGAGCATGCTCCCCTCACCGGGAAATTTTTTAAAATCTAGACTTAAATGATGCTCTCTAATGCATAAGTGATAAATAGACTACAGAAAGTTTTGAATCTAAATCACGCTGAAAGTACTTTTCTTTTGATTTACCTGTTATATTAGATTTTGGGTGGTGGGGTCCCGGCTAGTGGAATCATTGTAAAAATGGGTCTCCGACATTAAAAAGTTGAGAACCGCTGGGATAGACCAAGTAGAAGATACTGATATTATTTATTTAAATTTTAGTAACGCTTTTTGATAAAGTTCCTCACAAAAGGCTCGTATAAACTAAAACAAGGGATCTCAGGAACGTATTCAACTGGGTAGAGAAATAGCTAAGGAAGAGGAAACAGTGTTGCTAAATGGGTACAAGTCTGATTGGCAGGGATGCCACTGAATTTTTTTTTCAAAAAAGTAAAAAAAGTGAAATGTTGAAAAAAAAAATAATAACTGATTTTTTTTTTATTTTAATAAAGAAAAAGGGATCTTTTCCGTTTGACTGCCGCCATTGAAACATAATTAACCCTTTAACGCCGGAATTGTTTGTAGGGTTAAGTTATGAATGCCTGTATTTGAAAGGTTACCAATATGTAGCGGTCGTCCTTTTAGGGTTAAACTCCAGCCTTCTTTAGTTAGCTTTATAAGGCTAACTAACAAAAATATCACGACCTAACCTAACCAATCGTCAAGGTCGTACAGTTGACCTAACGATTGGTTAGGTTAGGTCGTGATATTTTCGTTAGTTAGCCTTATAAGGCTAAGTAAAGAAGGCTGGGGGCACTCACCTCTTATGTTTCAATGGCGGCAGTCAAACGGAAAAGATCCAGAAAAAGTTAAATTAACATCTTTAATTCAAAGTTGTTTAAACTGTTCTGCTTTGAGTAAAAATTGGTTTTACCTAGTCTCTTGCTATTTGGCAAACATGAACTTAAGAACATCGATTGTTCCAGGTGATTAATTGATCCTAAAAGCTTTTTGCTTAGCCTACATACTAGAACGTTAGGTTTACAATTAGTTCTTTATCATATATCAAGCTCTTGAAAGAGCAACTATTTTCTATAGTATAATCTATAACTAGGCTTTTTTAAAGATTCTTTGAATAATTTCACCTCTGTATTGAGTTCTTACTGATATAACCTATAACATAATGTAAAAAAATATTAAAAGTAGGATATATAAGGGTGTTTCACGTCGACCCTAGAAATATGGAAAATAGTCTACTAAATACTAAATACAAACTAAAAATTCCGCCAATTTCCATGTTTTTAGGGTCGACCTGAAACACTATATATATATATATATCGTAAAGAACGACGCTTGTATAGGAGATATTCCGCGCAAGACGAGAGAGAGAGAACGAAACAAATGAAAAAATGAGGTAACCACCTGGGAATCGAACCCGGGATCTTCCGATTGCCGGTCAGACGCGATACCATTACACCATGGACCTCACTCTTCCAAATGCCGTAATTCTTCTACATACTCGCAGAAACCAATGCCCCAAGGGGGCACCTCCCGCATGCCGTAACATTATATACATTCAACTGCAAAGAACACGCAGTATAAATAACGTAAAGAACGACGCTTGTATAGGAGATATTCCGCGCAAGACGAGAGAGAGAGAACGGAACAAATGAAAAAATGAGGTAACCACCTGGGAATCGAACCCGGGATCTTCCGATTGCCGGTCAGACGCGATACCATTACACCATGGACCTCACTCTTCCAAATGCCGTAATTCTTCTACATACTCGCAGAAACCAATGCCCCAAGGGGGCACCTCCCGCATGCCGTAACATTATATACATTCAACTGCAAAGAACACGCAGTATAAATAACGTAAAGAACGACGCTTGTATAGGAGATATTCCGCGCAAGACGAGAGAGAGAGAACGAAACAAATGAAAAAATGAGGTAACCACCTGGGAATCGAACCCGGGATCTTCCTATTGCCGGTCAGACGCGATACCATTACACCATGGACCTCACTCTTCCAAATGCCGTAATTCTTCTACATACTCGCAGAAACCAATGCCCCAAGGGGGCACCTCCCGCATGCCGTAACATTATTTATACTGCGTTATTTATACTGCGTGTTCTTTGCAGTTGAATGTATATAATGTTACGGCATGCGGGAGGTGCCCCCTTGGGGCATTGGTTTCTGCGAGTATGTAGAAGAATTACGGCATTTGGAAGAGTGAGGTCCATGGTGTAATGGTATCGCGTCTGACCGGCAATCGGAAGATCCCGGGTTCGATTCCCAGGTGGTTACCTCATTTTTTCATTTGTTCCGTTCTCTCTCTCTCGTCTTGCGCGGAATATCTCCTATACAAGCGTCGTTCTTTACGATATATATATATATGGTGTTTCAGGTCGACCCTAAAAACATGGAAATTGGCGGAATTTTTAGTTTGTATTTAGTATTTAGTAGACTATATATATATATATATATATATATATATATATATATATATATATATATACAGGGTGAGTCAAAAGTAGCGCCCGATTTCTGTCAGTTGATTGTTTGTTTGCCGTTTGTATTACAGTGTACAAGAAGGTAGAAATAAATGAATGACATGTTTATCTAGCCATTTTTCGGGGAAAATTATTACGGAACTTTACCAAGCTGTTTTACTTGCAATTTTCAAAGTGCCCTCCCTCGTGATCGATGCACAATTGCAGCCGAGCAGGCACAGAGTGGCACACACGCCTGCAGAGTTCGATATCAATTTCCTCAAACTTTGCAGTGATTTGAGCCTTCAATTCCTGAATGGTACGAGGCTTTTCACGATAAACAAGGTCTTTCATGAGCCCCCAAAGAAAGAAATCTGGAGGTGTAAGGTCTGGGGAGCGTGCCGGCCACTCGATCGGACCGCGGCGGCCGATCCACTTTCCGGGAAAGTTTTCATCAAGCCACTGACGAACATGACGTCCATAATGAGGTGGAGCTCCATCTTGCTGGAAATAACAGTCCTGATCTTGTACCCTGGGCCAAAAGAAGGTTTGCACCATATCCAGGTAAATTTCTGCAGTGACAGATCCCTCAAAGAAAAAGGGTCCAATTATCCCTAATGGAGATATGGCTGCCCAAACTGTCACGCCAGGTAAATTTACCTCCTCAACTGTCACTCTTGGGTTCTCCGCAGCCCAGTAGACACAATTGTGTCTGTTAATTGTGCCGTTAAGCTTAAAACATGCCTCATCTGACCACCAGATGTTGTCTAGCATTGTGTCCTCTTCGTCAAGTTTAGCTAAGAACTCTTCGCAAAATTGAAGACGGCGGTCTCATCTCCATCATGAAGGGCATGCAGTAAGCGTGGAATGTAAGGTTTCCATTTTTTCTGGTGAAGGATACGGATAACACTTGATTGGCTCACTTCCAACTCTGCAGATAAACGGCGAGTTGACTTTTGCGGACTTTGTTCCAGTCTCCTGATGGCTTCTACATTCGTTGCCGTTTTCGGACGACCGGACTTCTTTGCAGTGGCTACCGACCCTGTTGCTTCAAATTTCTCGACAATCAATCGTATGTTTCTTCCCTGGGGTGGGTTAATATCGAATTCCTGTGCCAAACGGCGTGCCGCCATCGTTGGTTGTTCATTACATTTGTAGTAATGTTTCACGGCCGCAATGAGTTGATTCATTGAAAGGTAATTCATGGTTCAATTTGGTGCAAATTCAGTAACTTTCCAAACTCTCAGCAATAACCTGCAAAACAAAAACAAAAATAAATAAACTAAGAAAATTAATAATCTGCAAGACAATTATTAACAACATGATTTCCCAGAAAGAATCTGACAGCCGAAAAAACAGAAATCGGGCGCTACTTTTGACTCACCCTCTATATATAGTCATGCGGTTTGCTTCTACAAAGCTTCAATTTAATATTTAGGAGAAATCCAATGACAAGGAGGAATGTAAATGCCATGAAAAGTCTTCTTTAATGCGCAACGTTTCGAGCAATACGCTCATCATCAGGCTAGATAATAACAATATGAAATTAGAATCAATAAATAAATGTGAACAAGACAAAATAATTTCTATAAAACCTATTCATTAAAAGCAAATTTTAAAAGACTAAAAGAAGAGGGTTAAATTCAAAGTTATAAAAATTTACATATAAAATTACAAGAAATTTAAAAGCTATTTTTAAATTACATATAGTAAATTTGAAATTAGTACACTGGAATAATTAACACTAATACAATGGAATAATTAACACTACGAACCTTTCAATGCTGTTTCCGAGGCACGAGTAATTTAAAACAAAACAAAACAGGAAACAAGCTATGGGTTGGGCGGTTGGAGTTATAAGTTAGGGGAGGGGGGATTATAAAAAATTGGGGAGGGGGGAGGGGGGTTTATAAAAAATTTAGAGGGACAGCTATATATATATATATATATATATATATATATAATATATGAAAATTATTTAATATAATGAACACCACGCGTTCCTTCGGCTTGCTGTTCCCTCTCTTGTCTCCGTTTGTGTCCGTGTTTTCTTCTACATTAATGAAGGGGCATGCAATTCGTATCCGACGGAAGTTTCCTACTAAGTGTCTGGAGGAGCAAGTTCTTCCCAAATCCTTGCTTCCGATTCGCCTCAGACAAATTGACGACCATCCGTTCAACAACTTCAGCAGATTAATTTTAAAGAAACATATTGAAGTCACCAGACAAAATGAGTGGTCCGCCTTCAAAAATTTAAACATCGCCAAACATAATTTTGTAACCGTTATTCCTCAACCGTGGATCCAACCTTTGTTTGATGAAATTTACAACGAGTTGCGTCGGAGAACTACTTCACTTCGTAACATTTTGGATCGAAAAATTAAAAGTCTCATTCGAGATAGTCAGTGGAGTAAAAAAGCAAGCTCAAAGTGTGTTTTGAACCTTTCTTCGAAAAACATTAGTGACGATGCAAAAAGTGCCCTTGGATATGGTATGTCCTTTTTTATTGTTAAAAAACCTTCGGCTTTACAAATGTGTTACAGTCTCGCGTGTTTTGAAAAACAGTGTAATCTCCCTCAGTATTTGTTTAACATAGTTAAAGGCCTCGTTTATAGTGCGGCGAATGGTAATTACGAAGATAACTTTCCTAAACGTTTTCGCAATAGCCTCTCACAATTAAAAAAAGATGGGGAGCTCCATATTACTAAAGCAGACAAGGCTAACACCATAGTTATTATGGACAAACTGGACTACATCGGAAAGATGAACGAGCTTCTCCAGGACCCCGCCACATACACCAAACTTAGGAAGAACCCGCAGGATGACGTCATCAAATCATTTAATAGTGGCTTGAAACGCCTTCTCAAAGATCATAAGGACTTAATTCCGCTTTTCATGTCCACTTCACCTGCTCTGCCCTACCTTTACGGTCTTATTAAAACCCACAAACCTGGTAACCCTATGCGCCCTATTATTAGCTCGGTGGGCTCTATTACTTATAAACTCTCCAAATGGCTTGTCAAAGTCTTGTCCCCCATTCTCGGAACTATCTCTGATTCACATGTAAAAAATTCCATGGACCTTACGGAAAAAATGAATAATGCACGTACTGAAACTAACGATAAATTGATCAGTTTTGATGTTTGTTCATTGTTTACAAAAGTGCCGATTGACGATATGCTTGACTTTCTCTCCCAAGAATTACATAAGTATGACCTGCCACTACCTTCACACATTGTTTTGGAACTCATTAAGCTTTGCATCAAAGACTGTAAATTCACTTTCAATAACGAGTATTATCAACAAGTTTTTGGGATGGCTATGGGCAACCCCTTATCGCCCATCCTCTCCAATATTTATATGGAGTTTTTCGAAATTACCTATATTCCGAGAATCCTGGGGGGTGGCGTCCCTTGGTTGCGGTACCTCGACGATATTTTGTGTATCTGGCCCATGAATCGTGACCTGGATAGCTTCCTCCTTCAGTTAAATGATCAAGTCCCCTCCATTAAGTTTACTTTAGAAGTGGAGCAAGACAATTCAATCCCATTTTTGGATGTGCGTGTACATAGGGAAAGCCCAGGTTTTAAGTTTAGTATCTATCGGAAAACGACAAACAATTTGTCCTACGTACACTTTTACTCGGGACATGATACCCCCTAAGAAGGCCATATTTTCATCGATGTTTCTCCGCGCCCTTAGGATCGCCAGTCCGGAATACATCGATGCCGAATTGGAAAAAATCAACGGTATTGGAAGTGATTTGTGTTATCCATCTGCGTTTATGGAATCTTGTCTCAACAAGGCAAAACGAACTTTCTATCGTGTCAATATTAACACTCGTACTTTGTCAAAAAATATTTTAGTACTTCCATTTTTCCCGGGCTTTTTAGGCATTGCTAATGTACTTAAACTTTTGGATATTAATGTAGTATTTTCATATAACAATATTGTGAAAAATATCATAGTAAAAAATAGCCCTACCAATAATTCAGGCATTATCTATAAAATTGGTTGTAAACAATGTGATTCCTTTTACATAGGTCAGACGGGAAAGGATTTGCACACACGTATAAAACAGCATCAATATTCCGTTAGAACAGGACAGTTGTCCAGTGCCCTCTTTGTCCATTTGTCAGAGTTAGCCCACTGTATTGATTGGAATAATGCTTCAGTTTTATTCCATTCAAGCAACATTGTTAATAGAAATATTCTTGAGTCTGCCATTATCCAACTTTCAAATAACTTCAACATTAGCAAAGGTCTTTTTCAACTCGATCCTGTTATTTTGAATTCCTTTAAAACAGATTTAGATAAGAAGGGTAAAACATTAAATCTTTGGTTAACTTGTCTGCTACTTTATTAACTTTTAATTTGCATTTTATTTTTTTATATATATCGAAACCTGACCATAGGCAGCAGTGTGTTAAAACCCGGGCAGAGTTCCAGTATAAATTTGTATTTTTATAATCCATTTGATCTTGTGCTAAAAATCGATATTTTTCCTTACAAATCTGTATGCCTCACTGGTAATCCTTTAAGGTTTTAATTTTTTATTTTTTATTTTTACTTCTCTGTTTATTGCATATATATGTATGTATGTATGTATTTGTATATATAGATATGTATGTATATGTATATATATATATGTGTGTGTGTGTATGTATGTTATTTATTTTTTCCTTTTTTTTTCTTTCTGTAACCTATATATAGGCTGTAACCTTTTTATGTACTTCAGTGTTCCTGAGGATGTCATTAGACGAAAGCGCTTGAGCACCATTTTGTGTTTCCTTTCCTTCGTGGTTTTATTCATCATATATATATATATATATATTATATATATATATGTCTATAAAAATGCAGATTAATAGATTTGAGAAAATACTAGCTCAGCTCATCAAACTAATTAATTGGGATACTTAAGCTAAACCTCAGGCCTAATTTTAGCCAACGAGTTAGGCCTACCTGTTTTTAAATTTATGTTGGGCACAAGGCCACAGGCTGGCTACCGTACTAGAGAGTCACAAACCATTTATAATCACTGGTACTGTACACCAGCAGAAAAATGGTTATAACAATGAAATATTAGGTATACTTCATACTTCAATATAACTTCTATTAGTCTACAAGGACTTGCATTTTTAGTACAATATAGGAATAAGATAAAACCGTAGCCTACTGTATCAAATTAGGCCTTTGGGTCTATTACCTTCAAACATCACTACCGTTTAGCTAGGGCTTTTAAGCCAAGAGGAGATGGTACCGGGGATCACTTTAACATATGCTTCCCAAAGCATTCGGGAAGCAATATGTTAAAGTGATCCCTACTGGGAAGCAATATGTTAAAGTGATCCCTCCTGGGAAGCAATATGTTAAAGTGATCCCTCCTGCGAAGCAATATGTTAAAAAGAGAAAGGTTGGTTGTTTAGAAAGAGGTTGGTAATCTAGGAGATAACCTATCGACCGTAAACAAAGCTATAAATGTTAACAAAGTTATAAATTTGCTCAATTCTTTCTTGGTGTTATACTATACAAGTCGGTTATAAAGTTCTTTCTTGGTGTTATACTATACAAGTCGGTTATAAAGTTATAAATGTTGTGGACGATTCGGATATGACCACAACGCGTTATGGACGATTTGGAAATTATTGAATGCCCGATTAGGTCAACTGTACGCCTTTGACGATTGGTTAGGTTAAGTCTTGGTATTTTCGTTAAAACTAACGAAATATCACGGCTTAACCTAACCAATCGTCAAGGGCGTACAATTAACCTAACCGGGCACTCAGTTGACCTAACCGGGCATTCAGTTGACCTAACCAGGTGGTTAATTTTTACATTTACGTCTTATTCTAAAGTTGCTTAAAATAAATTTTTTACTTTGTGTGACCATATACCGCAACAATTCTAATAAATTTACTTTCAATCTAATATTTTAACATGTTATGATTTACTTTTTATGCCTTTACTTTATTAAAGCGAACATTTTTATCGTACTCCTTATCCTAAATAGTGGGAAGCAATATGTTAGTGATCCGGTACCGGTATGATATATATATATATATATATATATATATATATATATATAAAGGGGGGATAAAGGAAGCATCATGTTTCGTCGTTGCCTGTGATAATTTTCTGTGTAAACATGGTGTCTTTATCGGCAGCCGTTATGAGTTCTCCACAATCGCCATTCGCTCCTCACATGTTTACTGGTGAGATTCCGAGGGACGATGTGTTGTGTGACGCGTTTCATGTTCAGGTCTTCAGCGATGATTGCATGACTGCCTCAGCTATTTTATTCACGGTTTGACGACGATCGGCACGCACAATCCGCTGTACCTCGCGTATGTTGCATTCTGTACGGGCTGTTACTGGACGTTCACTGCGCTAATCATCCTCCAACGTTTTCCTGCCTTCTTCAAAGCAGCGATGCCACTAAACACAGCACAACGGGAAAGCGCTTCCTCTCCATACACCCGACTCAACAACTTGACGGTTTCTTTCTCGGAATTGCCTAGAGTGACGGGGACCCAGTGATGGTGAACCACTGACCCGCGGGTCAAGTACTGACCCACGAGGCAATTTTTAGTGACCAACGAGCTCTTATTTAAATAAAATATGACTTTAATTTTTAATATTTTCTGCCTTTTAATATTTTCTGTCAATTTTGGGTGTAACCAGAGAATAACAATCAATAGAAAGAGTAGAGAATCTTATTCTTGCAAAATGGAACGCTTTACCAAATTCTTTTGCATCAATGAAAAAGCTAGCATTAGCTCTGCTAACAATGGTTGGTTCATCTTATTCATGTGAATAGTTGTTTTTCTCCATCAATTTCGTCAAATCCACCACTAGGAATCGCCTTGGCACAGATATGAGTGCTGCATGTGTGAGACTAAAGACAACTAAATATAAACCTCGGATCAAAACATTAGCAGCTAAAATCCAACAAGAAGTTTCGCACTAAAAATAGTAAGTAAATAAATTATTGTGACCCAATTTCATTTTTTTTAAATCAAAAGTAACAAAATTGACCCGCCAGCAAAAAAGGTTCGCCACCACTGGGCCCTAGACGTTCACAAAACTTAATGTTTGCACGTTGCCCAAACAGTGACATTCTGCTACTTCGAAACTGAACACACACTGCTGCAATCAACTGCGCACAGTGTTGCCACTTTCCTATCTCCAAATCAGACCAGATCGATGTCAGAAAAAGACCAAAATAAACTAAATTCATAACACAAAGAACTAGAAAATAAACCAACCTTTTTTATTAGCCTCAAAATAGGGACGTGAGCTGAATCATTTTCATCAGAATCATCTTCCTCCTCCATTGTTTTTTCTTGTTGAATGTAGGCAAACTTTGTTCCAATGTTCTTAATAACACTTTCTGGTAAATCAAATGTATGGCATGTTTTTTCGGCTCTCTTTATACCAGCTCGAATGCTGAGGATTGCATTTGAAAGTTCAGGCTTCATTCGGTTTCGTTATTTGGACTTCACAATGTTCATTTGGCTGAAGATTCGTTCTACTTCCGCATTGGAGTGTGGTATGCATAGAACATGTCGTCTAGCTATAGTTGACAGCTCTTTGAAAGGGTTATCTCCAGCAGCATCACGGTACATAGAAACTTCAGCCCAGAATTGTTGAGTATCAAGAATGTTGGCCCATTTCACCAATGTTAAGTTGTTCCATTGAAGATCTATGAACCAGTTATAGGTTTCGCTAACCATGAAGTTTAAGTTGTGAGGCAGTGTTTCATTGACAACACTAGAGGTAGCTAATTGTAGGGAGTGACAAAGGCACCTGACAAGTATTAATGAAGGTAATTCTGCTTTCAGTTTTACGTACAATCCGTTATTAACTCCTGTCATAACACTTGTATTATCAGTTCCAATTCCAATAATTTTTTTTAAAATTCAAGCCGCACTTCTCCAAAGTTGATTTTAGCACATTAACCATGGCATCAGCTGTGCATTCTTCAAGTATGGCTAACTCATGAAAAGTTGACACTATCTTCTTTTTTAAGATGCTAAAATATATTATAGCTATTCCTAAATACTTAGTAACACTAATGTCTGTGGATTCATCTAAAAGAATACTGTACCCTTCATCTCAGATGCAGAAGCAATTTAACGTTGACAAATGTAAAGTTTTGCATATAGGTTCTCGTAACAATAATTACACGTACATGATGGATTTCAGAGAGTTAGCGAGCGTTGACGAGGAAGTAGATTTAGGCGTACGCGTATCTAAGGATTCAAAAGTTAGGAACCAGTGCTTGGAATCTTGCACAAAAGCTAATAGGAAGTTAGGCTTCATAGCGCGTAATTTCGAATTTAAATCGAAGAATATTATATTGCCCCTTTACAAGTCCCTAGTCAGGCCTCATTTAGAATATGCCGTTCAGTTTTGGTGCCCGTATTTGCGTGAGGATATTGATAGGTTAGAAAGGGTTCAGCGTCGCGCCATGAAACTAATTCCGTCATTGCGCAACAAGCCTTATGAAGATAGGATTAAAGAGTTAGACTTGCATTCACTCGAAACTAGGACATTAAGGGGGAAGCTTATTGAAGTTTTCAAAATCGTTAATAAAATCGATAACGTAAATTTTGATAAACTGTTCACTTTCGATAATAGCAATACTCGTAATAACGGATTTAAGTTGAGTGGCAGACGTTTCATTACTAATATCGCTAAAAACGTCTTTACGTTTAAAGTAATTGATAAATGGAATAATCTTCTCGCGTCAGTTGTGAACTCTACCAGCGTTAATGTGTTTAAGAACCGTTTAGATAGGCATTTTAAAAATATTAACGTTGTTTAATATAATAATAAAAAAATTAGTAACAGGAGCTCTGGGGGTGGTGATCGGGGATGAGTCTGTTGACGACTAATGCCAGCTTGTGACATGCCAGCGTGTGATATGCCAGCAAAAAAAAAAAAAAAAATAGACTAACACGAACTTAGATGTAGCTCGTAGCGTAAACTAACCCACTTTTTGTTATTCTTTTTTTTCTCTCTCTCCTTATTTGCATGTCTGTAACTCTCTTCATTGCATGTCTGTAGTTTGCATGGTATGATAGTGTTTGAGTTAAGAATGTGTTGCATGGTTTGTAATGCGTTCTTATTTTACTTCTTTTCATCTTTCACCCCTTTCTGGCAGAGTGGGCTGCATCCTCTACCTCCCTATGGAGTGGAGGACCGGTCTGCAACAGCTGGAAGTATTCTCTTCGACTATTTTTCCGACTCGTCGGCAGTGGCCGGCGGATGATGATGGTGTCTTTCTTTCTCTTTTTCTGAATGAATTTTAACCCACGAGTGATAGGTTTTGCTACTTACTTAACCCCTTACTTTCTTCTTTCTCTCGGGCTAACCTTAGAGTGGATCTTAGGGTCTTTGTTAGCCTTAGCTTGTTTAGATCTGTGGATCTCCAATGTCATCCTTTAACTCGTTCAAAAAATATGGATACAAAATATTTTTCATTAGAGCACTACACTTTGTACGGTGAAATTTCATTGGGCGAGCAATATTACTGTCAGAAAATGATCTCTTGCACAAATCAATTAAGTGATCGCATGCTTCAAAGAGCAATGCTTGGCAATAAATAATGCTTGTCTTGCCTCAGCTATGCTAGTTTCATTACTTACGGATTTTTGGGGAAAATCTAACTTTTTCTGACTGGTTGATGCGAACGAAGAACTATAAGCAGAGTGTTTCTTTGTACTAATATGTTGTTTGATGTCTGCATATCTTGCTTGAAAAGAGATTTTGCAATATTTACAATATGCCTTGGTTGAATTTCCCGGTTCCTCTCGAATCCATTCTTTACACATGGGGGATCTTTCAGCCACTCCTTCCTAAATTTCTGAGCATACGTCTGCTTTGGCATGTTAAATTTTTTTATGGGTTGTATTATCACTCAAATTCTTACGAAGAAACACGTTTTGATAACTATTAGGACTTATTTTTACATTATATAAGATACAGTACGTATTCTAACACTTCTTAAACAACAACTGACAATTACTGCACATCGAGATGATCGAGTACCGACTACCGACACGACACATGAGTAAAACGCGACAGCAGACGAAAATTAAGATCTAACTTACGTACGCAGACGAAACAAACACGTCAGAGTCTGTTTCAACCCATGATTAACATAAAATTTGAATAGAAAAATATAAAAAAACCGTTTAACATGAATTGAGTACTGGGATGAAGAAAAAGGCTAGATTAAGATTAATTGATAAAGACAAAAAAACTAAGTTTTAAAACCATAAACCAAAATCGAAAAAATAAACCAAATGAAGCTATAATAACTATAGCTGGTCTTAAAAAGACCAAGTTGGCAACACTGACTGCGCATCACAATTAGCTCGGTGACGTCAGCCACGCCAGCTCCTCCCAGTACAGAAAAGGAGTGTGTGGTTTCTCGACAATGTGTAGCAAGCCTGCCAACAAACGATTACAGCGCCGCACAACGGTCAGTCCTGGAACTTTCTGACTGTACAACATATATATATATATATATATATATATATATATATATTTGGATCACTTGAAGATCAGGGCCCCAGCCTTATAAGGCTAACTAACGAAAATGTCACGACCTAACCTAACCAACCGTTAGGTCAACTGTACGCCCTTGACGACTGGTTAGGTCGTGATATTTCCGTTAGTTAGCCTTATAAAGCTAACTAAAGAAGGCTGGAGGCCCTGATCTTCAGGTGATCCAAGTATTTTATTAAACCATAATTTTTTAAGAACTTGGAAATTATAAACAAAATTTGAAATAGGCCTTATGTAACTTCAACTTATTTAAAAAAGTTAAAATAAAATAATTTAAAAAGTGAACAAAATTTAAAAAGTGAGACAGTGGCAGCCCTGGACTGGCAGAAAGTGCTTACTGGGGTTCCTCATGGAACAGTTCTTGAACCATTACTGCCTACTGTATAGTGTACTTAAATGATTTGGAGGATGTGATAAATAGCCAAATTTTTATATCTGCAGATGACACAAAGTTTGCTGGAGCAGTCAAAAAGGTAGAAGGTAGTTGTAGGTTACAGAGAGATTTAAATAAATTTATAATCCAGGCAGAGAATGCAATTCAACTGCCCATCTCTTTGGGATGGCCTGTTGCGCTTGCTGACTTGATACCATTTGCTACCCACTTAGAAATAAGATATCGTAACAAATTTTTGAGAGTCGTGTCATAAATCTCGTAGGAGCATGGTGACACGTTTATGACATCGCCGATAAGGAGTCCTCCCCCAGTTTCTGAAAGGGAACAATACCATGAACTGAGTACCGGGTAGGAAACTCACTCTTCCACTCCGAGTGGTGACATGGCGTTGATTATAACTGGTGTTGCAATAGGAGGTGCCGGATGAGATTGCAACTGGGCGTCCGGGAAGGGGCAGGTTTAATGGGCGTGGAGGGTTTGTCGTTGGAAGGGGGATGGGAAACTTCGGGCGTCAGGGGCGGATTCTCGGGTCGGAGAAGGAGGTTATTCTCAATGTATGCCGGTATAAATCGATCGATTGACCCCACATCTTTTCGGCCTGCACGACTGAGTGTGAAGATTTTGCCACCCCACGAGTGATAGGGACCACCGTAGAGATGTTGCAACAAGAGCAGAATTGAGTCGTTTCGGACAAAAATACTGATGCAAGTGGTTAAACCGGTGGGGACATAAGATGGTCGGCTGGTCGGTTGTTGGGTTGGGTCGGATGATTTGTCAGCTGTTAAGGGGAAACGGGTCGATGCATGGTAGTCATGGTAGTCTCGCATGGTAGCTCTTTCCATCGATGGGGGAGATCTGCTCCTGATGCCTGGCGAAGTGAAGAACTCCCTTGACAAGTGCAGTAATATATCGTATACCAACTCGGCTGCGTGCATTTAAGGTCAAATTTGAGTACGGTACGAATTCTGAGCAGTACTAAGGGAAGTGGCTCACTCCAGTGGGGACTGGAAGTGGTCATCCTTAGGGATACCTTCAGCTAGCTATGAAATCTTTCGATAATCCGACTGGACACCGGGTAATATTCCGTGGTTCGAATGCATGTACATTCTAAGAGACGAGGCAGATTTCTTCATGGGGCGGACTCGAACTGATGACCACGATCTGTGGTGATGGTAAAGAGGACATCAAATCGAGAGATCCAACCGCTGACGAAGGCGCAAGCGGCAGATTCATCGGTGATGTCACGTATTGAAATCGCCTCAGACCATCGCGTGAAGCGGTTTCTGCATGTCAGAAGACATATGCAGCCATCAGAGATGGGAAAATGTCCGACAAGGTCGATATGAGTGTGATCGAAACGTGCGTCAGGGGAATAATATTGAAAGTGACCAAAGGGGCAGTCGTGCGCTTGTGAATTTTGGTACTAGGCCACACATAACGTAAAGTAAAGAGGGATTGCTTGGCACGATTGCTAGGGTGGAAAAAGTGGGTGGAGACGATTGAAGATTCTAAGGCGAAATTCTGGCACTTAAGACTAGGGAGTGCCAGTGAAAGTGTCACAGGTGAGTGCCGCTGATGAAAATGGCAACGTGACATCTTTTAGTTGCAACAACTTGGGTGAAGCAATAATCTACTCCATTTCCACATCGTAACGTTGGGATGCTGCAATCACTTCGTAATAGATGACGTTACTACCGGTCGGACGAAATGACACGTTTATAGTCACACGTGACAATGCGTCTGCGGCCAAATTCTGGCGGCCTTTAATGTGACGTAAATCTATGGTGAACTGAGAGGTGTAGTCCATGTGGCGAATTTTCCTCTGGGAACAGCGGTCGGAATGGCAGTTAATGACTTACGTGAGGGACTTAAGATCAGTATAGACGCAAAATTTCCTTATTTCCACGTAATGCCAAAAATGTTTTAGAACGAAGTATACAGCAAGGAGTTCACGCTCAAAAGCACTATGCTTTATTTCGATAGGTTTTAACGCCCAAGATTAAAATGCCAAAGGCTGCCAGCAATCGTTAGATGTCTGTTGCCAAATGGCATCTACCGCGGAATTTGAGACGTCAACAACGAGACTTCCTAGCAACGAATGATTCGTTTAATAAATGTCAAAATGTTTATAAAATATCAATAAAAAGTTTTTAACCTTTACGGACTGTTCCATTTCTTGCTGGGTGACTTGTGCTTCCAGACGAGGGTGAGTGAAATATATATATATATATATAATAGTGTTCGAGAAAGGTCTAAAATAAGAAGAAACTATGGAACATACTAAATCCTAATCTTGAGAATATTTTCTATGTAACTGCACTTAAAATGAAGTTCAACCAGTCCTCATTGCAGAATATGGGTAATAAAGATATACTAAAACTGAAATATGTCTTTTATATAACAAGTAAGTTATGAATCATATGATGAAGAGGATGTACAGTTATCAATGGCACCCAAATCTTGGGTTTTCCGTGGTGAGTTGCTGATTTGGATGTTGTTAACAACCGTAGACCCCATTCATCATAGGATCCATAAATTACTTATCATATGAAAAGAATATTTCAGTTTTAGAATATCCTTTTTCTTTCCAGAGGTTATAATGCTTTTTTGAAGGCAAAAATATTTTCATTTTTAAAATTGAGAAACTTCGTTTTGAACACGAAAAGTAGAAAATTTTAATTTTTACAGTCATATATATATATATATATATATATATATATATATATATATATATATATGAATAGAAACGACATAAGTGTTAAGGAACGTTTCTGCACACGAGGAGGAGAGATAACGAATAATGAAAAATGAGGCGAACCGCCGGGAATCGAACCCAGGGCGCGGTCATTGCAGTTATATGCGCATATTCACGATTTGCGAGGGTGCCCTCTCAGGGCATTGGCTTCTGCCCTATGTGGGAGAATTTCGATTTGTGATTGAGTGAGGTCCGTAGCATAATGGTAGAGCGTCCAACCGGCAATTGGAAGGCCCTGGGTTCGATTCCGGGCGGTTCGCCTCATTTTTCATTATTCGTTATCTCTCCTCCTCGTGTGCAGAAACGTTCCTTAACACTTATGTCGTTTCTATTCATTTATATACTGCGCGGTCATTGCAGTTATATGCATTATATATATATATATATATATATATAAATCCGAGGGCTGACAAAGGTTTTGTCCACTTTGGGGCCAAAATGAGTGAAGTCTACCACTTAGCTTGTTAATGAGTGTAGTTTCTCTTCCAGAAGTGTTTATGTTCAAGACGAAAACAATATAATTTGAAAAGATCATTCAATATGCTTCTCTTTCTCATTTTTCTGGATCACTGATTATATTTTCTGGCGGGTTTTTAACATATACAGTATTATACACACACACACACACACGTGTATATATATAGAGGAACTAATCATAGAGGAACTAATCGAGAAGCATACAGAAAAAGAAGAAGATGACGCTATAGAAGCGATAAAGGCTAACTCAAAGTACTTCTATAATTTCGCAAAAAGAAAGTCGAAAAACTATGCGACTATCGGGCCTTTAAAAAATGAGAATAGTGATTTATCTGATGATCTAACAGAAGTAGCTGAAATATTAAAAGCTCAGTATGAATCATCTTTCAGTATCCCAAAAACTGACAAACTGATATGCGATAGAAACGCGTTCTTTGAAGAAGAACCACAAGGGGAAAGTATAACGGATTTCGACTTTACGACGGAGGATATTGCACAAGTCATAGGGAAACTAAAAACACACTCAGCGGCAGGACAGGATAAATGGAATGCCACACTGATCAAAAACTGCAAGAATGCAATCGCTGAGCCCCTATACTGGATATGGAGACGATCATTAAACACGGGAGAAATACCGGGCATCCTGAAGAGCGCGAACATCGTCCAATATATAAAGGAGGAGATCGATCCGAGGCCAAAAACTATAGGCCAGTGTCGCTTACATCTCATCTCACCAAAATATTTGAAAGAATTGTTAGACAGAAAATCTATGACTTTTTGGAAACTCAGAAAAAATTCAATGATAACCAACACGGGTTTCGGTCAGGCAGATCATGCCTGTCACAACTAATGGAACACTACAACAACATTATTGATTCACTTGAAAGTAATGAAAACTATGATGTACTATACACAGACTTTGCTAAAGCGTTCGACAAGTGTGACCATGGAATCATAATACATAAACTGAAATATATGGGAATAACAGGAAAAGTAGGGAAATGGATATATAATTTCCTTAGTGAGCGGCGGCAAGTCGTTACAGTACAAGGAGTATCTTCATCAGAATCAGAGGTCCTCAGCTCAGTACCACAAGGAACGGTATTAGCTCCACTACTCTTCATAATCATGCTAACTGACATAGATGAGGACGTTACCAGAGACAGCACAGTAACATCCTTTGCAGATGACACAAAGATCAGTAGAAAAATACGAAAACCAGAAGACATAGGATCTCTACAAACCGACATAAACAAAATTTACAAGTGGACGGAAGACAACAATATGAAGTTTAACACCGAGAAATTTCAGCTATTACGGTACGGAAAAAGAGAAGACCTAAAGTCCATGGAATATTATACCCCAAATGGACAGGAAGTCCAGAGAAATTCCAGAGCAAAAGATTTAGGGGTTGTAATGACAGATGATGCGAAATTTGAAACACAAAATAAGATAGCAGTAAACAGAGCAAAGAGAATAACGGGTCTGATATTGAGAACTTTTAAACGAAGGGATAGGAATGTAATGATCCCCCTACTGAAAACCCTGATAATACCCAAACTGGAATACTGCTCGGTCCTAACATCCCCATATAAAAAAGAAGACATTAGACAGCTGGAGGGGATTCAAAGAAGTTTCACAGCCAAGATCAATGGGTGCAAAGAACTAAATTACTGGGAAAGGTTACGAGAACTAAACCTATATTCACTGGAAAGGAGAAGAGAGAGATACACCATTATTTACACTTGGAAAATAATGGAGAAACTAGTCCCTAATCTTACTCTGAATCCCATAACTCCCCAAACAACGGTGGAAGGTAGAAACGGTAGACTGTGTCGTATTCCCAAATTGAAGGCGAGACAGGGAACATCCTTAACCCTGAAAGAAAATAGTTTTGTAGTGAGAGGACCAAAACTATTTAATCAGCTGCCCAAAGACCTAAGAAACACGAAGGGAGTTGCAGTGGAAATCTTCAAAAAGACTTGACGCCTGGCTCAGAACAATCCCCGATGAGCCGGGCGTACCTGGCTATGTGAGGTGGAGAGCGCAAGAATCCAACTCACTACTTCACCAGGCCAACTCGAGAGGAGGGGCGACACGCTTGACCTTCGCGAAATGAGAAATCATCACGTGGAACCTTTGTAAGGTAAGGTAAGGTTATATATATATATATATATATATATATATATATATATATATATATATATATATATATATATATATATATATATTCGGACTATAGTGGATTTAATTTTCCCAGAAGAGTTCCTTGTGCCATGCACGGTCTGTGTTTAACATATATATAATATATATACATATAAATTACTGGGAAAGGTTACGAGAACTAGACCTATATTCACTGGAAAGGAGAAGAGAGAGATACACCATTATTTACACTTGGAAAATAATGGAGAAACTAGTCCCTAATCTTACTCTGAATCCCATAACTCCCCAAACAACGGTGGAAAG